>JANHZU010006631.1:45864-61239 GCA_032468055.1 Acrochordus granulatus | reverse complement strand
AGCATTTGCTCTGTTGGCCTTGGGGGCATGGCGCTCCAAATTCCTTTTTCTCTAATTCCTGAGGGAGGGAGGTAGTTGTGCTGTGATTCTCCCAGCAAGAGAGTGGAAAACTTGCTTGTTGATTGTCTCCAGAGCTGGGGTTTGCTCATGGTAGTGGAGACGGTGCTAAGCAAAACCCATCCATGGCAGCTATGCCAAGGCCTCTTTTCACCAGATTCTCACTCTGACAGTCACCTCTCTCATGGTTAGGAGTCATTTGAGCCTTTTGGCAAAGTTGTTTCCACCAGCCACAATCTTGAAATAGGAGGTGAAGCTGCCTCTGTGAACAAGGAGGTACTCCTTCCTCATTGCTGGAGCCATTGCAAGCAGCTTTTCACGTGCTCCTGCTCTGCTTTATGTTAGCTGCTCCATGACCTATGTTGCTCCAAGAAATTAATTCCGTTTTTCCCAAAAGATGGCTTTGTTCTTCCTCTGAGTTATCTACTTTGTTGCTATCAAGGCATCTTGCTTCAAAATAATTCTCTTTGATTGTTGGTTACTGACTGACTGAGCAGATCTCCTTTGAGATGTCAAACATAGAAGGTGCCACATCCATTTGCATTTCAGAAAAATGTGGGATCTAGCAGGAAAGAGCAACCCACCCCTCAGCTCTGTCCACAGGGAAGGCTGTTTTTAAGAGGGCAAGACCTTGAACTGTTTATGCAAATCTCCCTGGGAATGTGATTCAAGAGCAGTTGGAAAACACCCATAATAAATAAGCTGAATCATAAACATACACAGCCCGAAGTGGGTGTTCAGAAGAGGCTTACCTATCAGGCACCTGGGAGAAGCTTTCCACTCTGTGGCTCCTAAAGGGAGGAAATGGAGCCATGCTTGGTCCCTGCTCTGCTCTCAGACAGTACACCGAAAGCACGTAGCCTCTGGAAGCGCTAGCTGCAGAAATAGCTTTTATTATATCATCTCACCCATTTAGAATTATACCGTGTCCTATTTGAAAAATAATTAACTCGTGCTCACTGTTACATGTTCTTATTAGGTGCTTTAAGTGTTATTTTTGCAAGTGTGGGAAGAAATTTCAGTAAACAACACACATAATAATGGGACCACAAAACAACAACTCTTGTCAGTGTCAAAACAATCCTTTTTTTTTTTGCTGTGGTATAAATGTTACAGAACTACAGGCTGGTTCTTTCTAACCCCTGAAGCTCTGATTTTACTTTGGGAAAAGGATCTGTGTTTGCTGCAAGGGTTTGCCCTCTGTGAACTCCTTTGTGGAGCTTAGAGCAGCTCTGGCCTTTTGCCAGGGATAGGGGTCACTTGCTTAGGGGCTGCAAGATGGCATCTTTCCCTGGAGCTCCTGGGAGCATCAGCTGGAAACAAGATGCCTCGTGTGAACCATCGCATTTGTATTTTCCATTACCAGAGTCAAGGAAAGGGACAAGTGGCAACATGAGATAAAAGCCCCTGATAGTCCTAGAACCAATAGCAGTTTAAGGATAGCAAGGCTGGTGTGTGTGTGTGTGTAAATGTGTGTTTGGATGAGGTGTTGAGCATGGTTGAGCATATCTCCCATTATACCCCTAGCTGTTTAATCTGGATCCATGGTGTGAGCAATGCTGTAGTAGTTGTCCAGATCTGGAACAGACCATTTCATGTTAATGCTTGCCAGGAATGGCAGAAGCTTTGGCGTGAGACAGCATGCACTGCCTTAAGCAAGCCATGGAAGTAGATTAAAAGGTTTAGATGAGGGTGAGGCGCTGAGATGAGCATTCACATTAGCCTGCTGCAATGGCTTAATGTGTTTTCCAAATGGCATCTGTGTTTTCCCAGCTGGCCTCTTGTCCAGACACTGAAGAATCTCCCAAAGTGGGTGCGTCACATTGCTGCAGCCTTGAGATCGTTTTTGCACTGTCATTCTGCTTTTCTAGGAATGGCAGGGGGTAAATTGGAAGACTTCAAAGAAGCCTCTTTTGCTAAATAGGTGACAGTTTTAAAAATGAAGTATTCCACTATGAGTCTTGTCGTTTAAATCTTCGTTTTGCTTCCCCTGTTCACCCCTTCCTCTTCTTCAACTCTGGTACTGTCTTCAAATCCTGTCTGGGACTACTTCTTTTCCTTTCAGGTTCCTCCTTGAAGTCCATGTTTTCTTTCCTTTTAGAGTTCCTGACCTTGGCAAATAGATATTCTGTGTGTGCATTCATTGATTATTAACAAGAGGAGCTAGCTTTGACTTTGTCTCATTAGATTTGAGGGTTTTTTCCTATTGCAGATTTAAATGTTCAAGTAAGATAGCTTTGATTAGTATGTGAGATGTGTTTGTTTTCATTGCTCTCCCCTTACTTTTTTTTAAGAAGAGCTGAATCCAGTTTTCTGTTTTACATGCCCCAAAGGATCCTGTGAGCAAGGCAGCTGATTTTCTGCACCATCAGTCTCGAAGCACTGTCACTCCAAGAATAGTCAAATGTCACGACTGGGTGCTACAGATAACCTGATCCTCTTCTTTTTCAGCCGAGTTGAAGTTGCCTTTATATCTTTGCTGTGATAATGGCAGAGAGAGGAGAAATGTGTTTTTCTTTGTCACCTTTGCAATCATTGGGTGGATTCAGTGGGACCTCTGCTTGCCTCCTCTGTTTCCCTGCCTTTGAGCATCTGCAGGGTGCCAAGGCTCTGGGCTACTCATAGTCCACAACTATCTCTTTTTCATCAAACAGGAATTGGGCCAGCAGGAAAGCAGCCACCGGTTACAAGCCCAGCAGCTAACCCTTTGCCAAGCAAGCTGGCCCCACAAAGTGGGGTTCCAGACCTAGGTAAGAGATCTGTTAGCAAAGAGACACTGGCAAGGATTTTTGTGAGACACTGCTGGAGCCACAGGAGAAGCAAGGAGTATCTTGTGGATTTAGAGCAGAATTCCTCCTCCGGTTCTGCTTCTGCCTTGTTAAAACCCAGGAGTAGAAGCATCATCTGAGGGTTAATCTGGGTCTCCAGTCTTTTTTCCAAGTCACCAGCCTCGCTTCCCAGAAACTGGAAAGTCCTGCCTTGTGGCCATCCCATCAGAAGCCAACTCCAGGACAACGTCGCAACTGCAAGAGGGTTGTGTGTAGCCTTGCTGGGCAGCTGGCCAGAGGAAGCGGCATGTGACTATGCAGATGGCATGGGGCAGTCAAGAGGGTGGGGCACAGGCTGAAGCAATTCTTCCCAGTGAAATGAAAGGCTGTAGAAGAAATGTATGTTTTTGGAAGAGTTTGTGTCTGACATTTCAAAGGAAAGCCAGAGGCAGGGAACAGCAAGCCAGAGAGCTTGTGAGTCAATGAGAGGGCATGTAATAGCCAGTTTTTTCTATTGCCTTGATTGGCACCAAACACCGAGTTTGGACAGTATTTTATTAGCCATAAACGTTTCTGATTCAAAATCTTTTGTTCAGCTCTCCCTGTTAGCAAGCAGGAGATGTATAACTGTAAAGGAAAGCTGGCATGGACTTGAAACTGAAAAATAATTTTTCAGCCTTGTCAGGTCACAGCAGAGCTTAATTAATAATGAGGGATCCCATCATCAGACGTTAATTGCTACTAAAGGAGGAAAACCTGCTTTGTCTTGGCAGGTAATCAACAGCTTCATTCTTTTCAGGGACACTCCTTATTTTGAAGTATTGTGGAAGAGGAAATTAAAGGGGAGGTTGTGGAGGGGAAACCTATTTTTGTGTCATTTGTGTAGATTATGTGTTACAGGCTTCAAGGGTATGTGAATTCTTGGGATCAGATCCACAAAGAGCTTGGGGCACCTACAAGAGTGGTGCTTTTGCAAGCAAGGGTCCCTTCTCTCGAGTGCTATGCCACGTCTGCACTTCAGGGTGTCACTTCTGATTTTGCTGCTCTTTAATTATCTTCTGTGAGCAATGAAAGTGGGCCAAAAACAAAGTCCTGTTTCCTAAGGATGCCTTCCTTCCTGGTCCCTTATGCTACTTAGTCATGCAGAGGGGGGCAGTGTTTGCTCACCCATGTTGCCATTGAGTGCCAGGGCCTGAATGGGGCGTTTGAGCAAAACGGGAGGACATTGCTAGCTATAGAATGACTCATCACCGAACAGGCGTACCAAATGTGCCATTGTAGTAGCAGCTCTCTGCTCCTTCTTAGCCCATTCTGATGCAGGAGATGGAGACAGTAATGGGGCAGCTTCAGATCAGCCTCCTTGAGATGTTGGATTGTCAACATCCCAGATGCCAGGTATTCTGATGATATGGGCAACTTTGGGTATGTTTTATTGCAGGAGCAAAGTACCCTGGCCCTTCCAGACTGCTTGGGAATGCAAGTAGCTCCAGCATCTTGAACATTCCCAGTGGCTCTCAGGTGAAAGTCGTGCCTATTGCCAGCTTGAACCCTTACCAGTCCAAGTAAGTTGAAGGCTGCCCTGGCTGCTAGTCTTCCCAAGGCCCTCATCCTGCAAGATTTTGTAGGGTCCTTATATCCCATCACTTTCAGCAGTGATGGTAGAATTGTTTCCTCCAGTGTGGCAGTGGATTAATTTTTTAAAAAGTGGACTTCAGAGGCCACAGGCCATCTAGGTTGGGAGCTTGCTATGTGGGAAAAGGCTAGCAAGTCAGTATAGCTGCATTATTAGCCTTCCCAGCAAAATGGAATGCCCTGTTTAGCTCTCTGATGCTCACCATTGTGTGTATCTTGCAGGCCCTCCTGGTCCATGTTCATCTCAGTCTAAGAATCTGCATTATTCCTGAGTCTTACATTTCCTGAAACCAATCTGCAGTGATGGGGACCTAACTTGGGGAGGGGCAGGAATCAGGAATGGGAGCCTGTCTTCTACAGGAGCCCAAGTGGGCAGAGTAAATGCATCAGCCCCTCTTGTGTCTGGGCCACTTGTTCCTTTTCTCTGTCTTGCAGGTCTCTGGAGAGCAGAAGGAATGTGATGCAGAAAACACTAGCCAAAAGGCAGCTGGCATTGAGTCTCTTATAGGCTCTGGTTCATTTACAGAGGGTTTTGGGTCTACCTTTTGAATATTCCAGAGGAGATGTTGGCAGGGTCCAGTTCAGGTCTGTGAGTCATTGCTGTGCCTTTCCAGGTGGACTGTTTGTGCCCGGGTGACTCAGAAGGGCCAGATCCGCACTTGGAGCAACTCCCGTGGCGAAGGGAAACTCTTCTCTATAGAGTTGGTTGATGAAAGTGTAAGTACTGTGCTAATCTGCTTCAAGAAATGCCCAGGGGGCTGTTCTGGGAACAAGATTTTTCCGACTTAAAGAATCAGATTTGCTGGCAGAGCAGGCTGCTATTCCACCAACCTGTGGAAGCCAGGACTTCTCCGAAGAAATAGCTTGCCCTCAGCAACAGAGGTCTCTGCTTGTGAGCACCAGTTATTCGAGGGTTCCCTTTGGTGATGTTCAGTTTGTCACATGGGCAGAGGCCTTGAATCAGACAAGCTACCTGCCTGAAGTGCAGTGGGGGATCTTGGGCTGAAGGACCTTGGGCCCTGATCCATCAGTGATGTAGCTGCCATCTTCTTTCCTCTTGAATTAAGAAAGACCCAGATTTCAATGAGTTCTCCTTCCCTGATAAGGGCCCTTTATTCCATTCTGCTGGGTCTGCTTATCTGAGTAATTTTATAAATTTAGATTTATTTTAAGATGGGTCATCTACAAGTCATTTTGGTTAGTGGGGTCTGCCAAATGAAAAGTAAAAGATCAGAAAGAATGGGAAGCCAAAGCTGGGAGAGCATCTCTTAATTAGAAAATAAGTATGTGATTTGTGGAAGGTTCTCCTGCCAGTCTGTATGGGGAGCACCAACTGGATTAGTCAAGTCCATCAATCAAACCTAAGAAGCAGCTGACAGACACAAGCTGCATGGTGGCTGTTTGCTTTGGACTACATGCGAAAATATGCTTTGTCTTGAAAGGTGCAGTTCTGAACTCCTGGCACATCTGCATCAGCTGCTCTTTTCATTTCTCTCTGCTGTCAGGGTTTTGACTGATGGTTTTTATTGCAGTTTTAATCCTCTTGCATAAACATTTTAGCTGGTGGTACTTGAGCTCTGCTTTTAATTATCACTTTAGGAAGGGTTTGTCACAACACTCTGGTACTTCTATTCCCTGGGTGATGTCATCCCCTGATTTCTAGAGCAAGAGGCAGGTATTCAGGGACTGGTAGGCAGAACTGTTTGGCAGTAGCCAGGCCATTGAGGGCTGCACGGGCCTTAAAGGATGTAGGGGAGGTATTGGGGAGGCTTCAAAACTTTTTGGCAACAATCCAGCTAAATTAGACAAAGCTTCCTTCTGCTTGAGAGGAACACGTTAATTTTTTTCATTTTCTTATTCAGTCTTTTTGATCTTGAAATTGTTAGCTTGCATTTGGTAACGGCCTACAGTATAACCAGTAAATATCTGTAGGTGGTGTGGACTGCTGATGTCTCATAGCATATATTTCATTTTTGTTGTGGGCCAGTTGTTGTGCTAGATCTTCTCCCACGTGCTTCAGCCAAGTTTTTTTTGATTGATCACTATTCTTTACAACCTATAGGCATGCTTTCCAAAGCAATCAGGAGGTTTACGGGCCATATGGCAGATATGTTCAAAACACTGTACCTGAGATTTTGATTAGGATAAAGGGTTAGAACCACCAGGAAGAGAGCTATGTTATTGTCCCTATGTTTTGGAAAACCTTTCTGACTGTTCTTCATGTTGGCTGTTTTTTCTCCAGGGTGAGATCAGAGCAACAGCCTTTAATGACCAAGTGGACAAGTTTTTCCCTCTTCTTGAGTTGAACAAGGTATAGTGAGATTACTGCCTTGCTTAGCAGAGCAGCAGGCTCTGTAAATAGGGCAAAGTAGAAGGAAAAGTCTTGAGCAATGATAAAGCACTGATTTATTTTTCAGTAGTGAGAGAGCTGTCCCATAATGTCATGTTTTCTGGGCAACTTCACAAAACAAATGTAACTTTAACAACATTGATTAAGAACAAAAGTCTTTTTTGAAGTGAGTCCTGGTGAATTTGTATGGACACGTCTGTAGAATTGACTTATATTACCTTCTGTGGTGATGGTGGTGATTGAGTCCCCAGCCTAGCCAGCAACCCTAGTGATTCAACCCTAACCCATTCAAAAACTAACAATCTTTTGTTGTGAACTTTCCTGAGAGATCCAGAGACATGGGTAGCATCTCTCTCTCTCTCTCTCTCTCTGAGGTTCAAGTGATAATTGTGATGTTTGGGAGTGGAGAGACCCAGGGTCATGTCTACCCTCAGCCATAGAATTTGTTGTAGTTAACCTTTGGTTGGGTTTTATGCCCTCCCTGGGAAAGGTAGAATTGTTCTGTCTCACCAGAAGGCTCTTACAATCTTCTGGAGCCAGTTTCCATGCCTTCTCTGACAAATCGAAGAAGGTCTGGAGTGCAGGGAGACAAGACTCTGAGTCAAGAATGAAAGAGATGGCAGTTCTAACTGTGATGGCCTTCCTATCCTGCCCGGTTTCCCAAGGACCTGATTTCAGCACAGGCCATACTCCAGGTTTCAGCCCCCTCTCTCTGCCTCAGGTCTACTACTTTTCCAAGGGCAACCTGAAGACAGCCAATAAGCAGTACACAGCTGTGAAGAATGACTACGAGATCACCTTTACCAATGAGACATCTGTCATTCCCTGTGAGGATGACCAGCACCTGCCCACAGTGCAGTTTGACTTTGTTGCCATTGGTGACCTGGAAAATGTGAGCAAGGACTCCCTTGTGGGTGAGTCAGACTGGGAAGGGCTGGTGAGGGTGGGCCTCTTGATTATTAGCTGGGCCATGCGATGGGTGTGATTACAAAGACTAATAAACCCGGCACAAATAACCTCCAACAGGCCACTACAGCACTTCTGTATGAAGGGTTTGCAGGGCTCCCAAAATAGCTCTATTGGCTTAGGGAAGAAGAGGCCTCCCTGGAGCTTCCATTAGGAGCTCTGTTCCCACTGGCAGAATCCAGGAAGGTCACAGCAAAGGGGGCAACTGAGGGCAGTGACATTCCTCCCATTCTGGGCCTCCATGACCTGCCTTTCAGCCCCAGGACCAGCAGGAAGGGGTTACAGAATCTCCTGCTGCTGTTGCCTGTGACCTTAGGTCCTTTTGGGGTTGAGATGCATGCTGGCCTCTTCCTTGGAAGGGAAGCTGCTCACATTTTCAGCCAGGTAGCTTTTTCTTTCAGGCTGCCAAATGGTGCCCCTGGCTGGTACTGAGAAAGCTTTGTGAGAAGCATTGAAGGACTTGTAGGGCTGATGCTGAAGCAGAGATTTTCTGTGGGGGGAGCGCAGTCTCTCAGTCCAGAGGAAAAGCTGACAACAGCAGAAGATGGACTCCTTCCTTAGCAGGAGGCAAGGATGTTTTATCCATCCAGCCTGGCCTTGTTTTTCAGATGTGATTGGGGTCTGCAAGAGCTATGAGGAGGCTCAAAAAATCACCATCAAGTCTTCCAATCGGGAGGTGTTCAAGAGAGATGTGCACTTGATGGACATGTCTGGCAAGATGGTGACGGTCACTCTCTGGGGAGCAGATGTAAGTAGTGGGGCAGCTGAGTGGCTGCTTCCTGACCAGGCTGGGCTTCCTTTGGCATAGTGCAACAGTGCAGCTGAAGGCAAGAGGGCAAAGTTACTGCCCCACCAGACCCTTTGCTTGGTGCACAAAGGGTGGAGATCTTGGAAGGGGCAGTGGGGAAATCTCCCTTCCCAGGGGACAAGCAGTTTGACATCTGCAGCTCTTTCCAGCCCTCCAAGGGTGTCTCCATTTCTGCCTCACATTTCCCGAGGCTGCTCTTGTCTGTCCTGATTTTAACAATCTTGTTCCTTCCCTGGCTTTGCAGGCTGAGAAATTTGATGGGTCTCGGCAGCCTGTGATGGCTATCCGGGGAGCCAGAGTCTCAGATTTTGGGGGGCGGAGTCTCTCAGTTGTTTCCTCCAGCACAGTCCTCATGAACCCTGACTGCCCACAGTCCTTCAAGCTGCGCGGCTGGTAAGTTTGTTTTGTCTTTTCTGCTTTGTCCCTCTCTTCCTGGTGATCTGCGGGTCAGGGTAGAGAGACTCTGGCTGGACTTAACCTGCTGAAGCCTAAAGCCAAATTCACTTAAATACAAGGACTGCAAGATGGTTCTTGTCCTCCCTTCAAGGTAGAACAGGTCAAGAAAGAGACACCGCGGCTTTTGCTGTTGTGGGTAGAAAAACAATCTTGAAAGCTTGTCCAGATTCCTCTCTGCTGCTGCCACCCCATCCTATAATAATGCACAAAATGGAGATAGGGGTGTTTTGAGTATCCTTCTCCTGCTTGCTTCATTCTCTGGACTGGGTAATGATTTCTCCAACTCACTCCTGAATGGGTGTTCCCTGAGAACCAGCTCTACTTTCCTGTTTGGTTCTGTCCGTGGGACGAGGGCTCACTGGTTCACCACACACGCAAAGAAACTGACCAGTCTGGGGTCCAGTGTGAGTCAAGCTGTTCTGTGGTTGAGAGGCGACCAAAGAATCCTAGGGCTGGAAGGGAGCTGGGAGATCTTCTAATCCAAACTCCTGACCAAGGCAGGAGTCCTTATACCATTCCAGACAAATGGTTATCCAGTTTTTTCTTGAAAACCTCCAGCGACCAATGGAGTGCCTGATCCTCTGGTGACCAGCTGTAAAGACTGAGCTGTGATCTTCAGGTTGGAGCCATTTCTGCTGATTCCAACCCTGTGCAGAGAGCGGGTGTCAGGTTCCCTAGTGGTGGAAGCCAAAAGGCCAGGGTGGGAAGGGGCCTGCTGTGTAGGTTTAGAGTGTGTAATAAACTGGTCTGGAGCCAGCTGAACTGTCCCACAAGAGGAAGTGCTTTCCCCCCATTTTTCTTGATTGTGGGGCTCATTTTCACCTTTGATAGGACTGCTGACTGATCCTAGAGGAGTCTTTTACCCTCCTGCTGAACTTAGATTTGCCTAAAGGGCACAGGATCATAATAGTTCCTGGAGGTAAAGGAGAGCCATGAGGGTGCCTGCCATTTAATTCAGGCAAGGCAACTTTTGCTTTGGAGAGCTTGTCTTTGTTCTGCAGTCAGCCACAATAGATCCTTGTGGCAGTCTGAAGCAAATCCTTGGTTTTTCTCTTTGGCCCCCGTTTTTGAAAATGAGGCCGAGATAGCTCTTCAGCTTGCATGCTGCTAAGAACAAGCAGCTATTAGTGGTGGAGGCACTTGAATGCCCTGGTTTGTGTTGGGCACATTGTTCCCCTTAAGTGCTCTCAGCTTGCTCAAGGCTGTGCCAGAGACTGAAGAGGCAGCAGCAGAATTGCTTTGAATTGTAAAGAAACATCTATACAGACAGAACACCTACTGAAGCTAGCAGGAGACAAGGGGCCATGGGTAGGGGGATACTTATAGCTCTGCCACATAGGCTGGGTTCCAAGATGGCTCTGCAGTCATTCGTAGGGCTCTGAAGAGGAACCAGCCTCATTGGCCAAAGCATCAGAAAGAAAGTGGATGAGTGCATGGAAGAGGTGCATGCTGGTGGCTGAGAGGGCAGGATGGGGCAAGTTGCTCTGAGGCCTGGACATGAGAGTCATGCAGGTTGGAGGCACAGGCAGCCATTCTCAATAGCCATTTCAGAGGTGGGCATGGGGCTAAGCCCCAGGGTCCCTTTCTTCAGGCATGACCAGGCTGAGTGTGACTGCATTCCCCTACTCAGGGAAAAGGTTTCTTCTTGTGAGAACATACTCCTCCAGAGGAGTCCCCCCAGCAGTCCTTCTCTTCAGAAGGCAGCTGCATGGCCAGTTCCCCCACAGGTCGATAATTAGTGCCAGCATGTTTACCTGCAGCAAGAGAGAAGAGAGCATAAGGGTGGGTGAAGGAAGGACTTGCTGAATTAAGGTTTTCCCACTTGGCCTGCCTAAGTGGGCTGAATGACTGCTCTTCTTTCAGGGCAAGCTTGGCAGAGATCCGGAGAAGCACCAGGCCTCAACCCAGGGTGTCTCCTGCCAGCCACAGACAGCTTTTCTTGGCATGGGGGGAAGCCAGGCTCAGATCTTCCCACCTGGGTTGGGAGAGTTAGCAGTTTAAAGAGGGGCTGAGAGACAAGGCCTCCCTCTCTTATTTCTTGCACCAAAGAGGCCAATATTTGTATCTGGAGTAGTGATGTTTCTCCCTCCTTCCTTCCCCAGGGTGTGGGTTGGATTATCAGAATGCCAAGTACTTATCCAGAGTGCAAAAGCAGCTTTTCCCTTCTATTTCCTTCAGCCTGGTCGACTGTTTGTGCTTTTCTGCCCTCTCTCTTTGCCCCCCGCCCCCAGCAGCCTGGCTGAGGCTCATGGGGATCCCACTGCTGCATGGCTGCCGCTGTCAGCAGTTCCTCCAGGCTGTTGCTGAGCTCTTCTGCTCTTCTTGCCAAGAGGGCTCTTCTCATTTGCTGGCTCGGCCTTATGTATGGGTCAGGGAAGCAAATTGAATGGCAGGGCTCCTCAGTTGAATTGCAAGCGAGGCCAGCTGCTCTTGGCTTCAGCTTGGGGTCTGGCTGGGTTTTCCTGAGGTTTTCCAAGTGATAGGTCTACCCAATTCCCTCTCCCCATGGATATGCAATAGCTGCAGTGCAGAGCCATAGCCACTAATATAAGTGGGAGCTAAGCAAAGCAGCTCCCTGCTTTCTTGGGATATAAAATACTGCACTAATTAGAATGGAGCATTAGCTTATCCTGAAATGCTTTTTGGGTGACTAATATATGCAAGCTCCTGTAATTATTTCCAGTGCGACTCATTGATAAAAATCCCTCATGCAGTGAGCGCAGGTGTCTAAAAATAAAAGCTGGTTTCTGCTCCTCAGAACTGGGAGTGAAACCTTTTTTGTTTCAGGTTTGACTCAGAAGGGCAGCTTCTGGAGTCCACCTCCATCTCTTCAGGGCGGGGTGGGCTTATGGCAGGAGGAAACACCAACTGGAAGACACTCTACGAGGCTAAGTCAGAGAACCTGGGCCAAGGAGACAAGGTAAGAATGCCCTGAGAGGAAGTCAGGGGCAGGAAGGAAGCACTGAGAATCTCCTCAGCCTATGGGAGAACTAGCTTTAAAGGTGTGCATGGCTCTGGCCACAGACACCCCCAAGAGGAGCATTGGACTACCCTGCAAGGATGTTGTGAGAACACTAGAGAGTTTGCCGTCTATTTATCAAATTACGGAATTTTCAAGATGTGATAATACATTGCCAAGTAAAGGCACATGGAATGACCCGCAGTAACTTAATAATGCTATAATAATGAACAGTAGGATTGTGACTGTTGATTGATTTTATTTGAAATGTTTGAACTTCATGTGACTGAAAATAACCAGGTAAGAGCAGAAAAAGTTGCAGCAAGCCAGCTCAGTTAATTGGTTAGAGTCCCTCCATCTAATGCAGAGGATCAGTCAACACAGGGGTATCTTTAGCAAGCATCATTGGAGAGAAAATCCATCTGAACTTATTTCATGGTTCTTCATGCCATGGGATGGCAGGGGGAGCCTGTGGAGAGGACCTGTGACATTTGAACAGGTGGGATTTGGCCTGGCACTCAGGGACCTGGCCATGGCACTGCCTCTGGAGCACCCAGCTAATCTCTTCCTGCCCCTGTTGTCTTTGCTTTTGCAGGCCGACTACTTCAGCTGCGTGGGTACGGTGGTGTATCTCCGCAAGGAGAACTGCATGTACCAAGCCTGCCCTTCCCAGGATTGCAATAAAAAAGTGATTGATGAGCAGAACGGCCTCTATCGCTGTGAAAAGTGTGACCGGGAGTTCCCCAACTTCAAGTACCGCATGATCCTGTCAGTGAGTTCAGGGGCTTTGGAAACCTTTTCTGGGTGACTTTCCCAGCTAGGAGGACAGCACTGGGTCTGTGGGATAGTAGCAGCAGCTTGTTTGGCAGAGGAGAAGGGCTTGGTATGAGGGCCTAGGAAAAGGCTGGTTTCTCTCAATAGTGATCTGTTCCAGCCAGGAGTGCCAGGCAGTGGTTTCGTGGTGCAGCAGCCCCTTCCCCAACTTGGAGTCTGAAAGTTTCTGGGAGCCACCACTGCCCACTAGCCCTGGGAGTCCTGGGTCTAGCTCAGAGGGAGGCTGCTTTCTAGGCGCATTGTGAGGTCCTTTTTGACACTCCACTTCATGTAAAATACAAAAATATTCTTGGTAGATCAGAGACATAGCCTGAAAGTAATCCAGGGAAAATTCAGAGATGCAAAGCTCTTCACTTAGGACAACAAAAATCAAATGGAGCACCTGACTTTGTGATGACACTTGTGAAAAAGGTCATGGAGTCATGGTGTGTCAAATGGGAAGGAACACAGAGGTCATCTAGTTCAACCATGATCAGTACAGGATCTACTAGAACACCTTTGTCAGGTGTCCATCCAGCACCTGTCTGAATTCCATATCATGTGGCAGTCTGTTCCACTGGCTGACAGCATATAGTGAACATCTGGCTTGAGCCTCCTGACTTTTAGATTTAATCCACTGGTTTTGGTCCTGGCAGTTGAGAGCACTCCCTCTTCTGAGTGGCACCCTTCAGATTTGAAGGCTGCTCTTCAATTGACAGTCCACTGAATATGAGACTGCACAAAAGGCAAATGCAGTTTTAGGCTACACCAGAAGTAGTAGTGTTTCCACAGAGAAGCCCAGTTTAACTTTCTACCTAGTTCTGTGGACCTTAATTTAAGATGTTTCTTGAAAAACACAAGTTCAGAGACAAGCAGTGATGTGTCGAGGGGCTAAGGGCCAAAGAGAACATTCAGCTTGGAGAAGGCGGTCGTATGGAGGGGACTTGATCAAACCAAGAGTGGTGGCGCTGGCAGTTCCCAGAGAGAGGCTGCAATGCCTCTCATAGGATGCTCTGATTTAGGTTCCTAACTTAACCCACACTGAGCCGGATCCTGGTGTACCAAAGCTGCCCCAGGTTTCCATGTTGCCATGATCTCTCCTTTGCATGCCAGAGAAGGGAACAAAAGTCCTCCCTTCCAGGAGGGTCCCAGTGGGATTCTGCTTACCTGAGCTGCGGCTTGCTTCTCCTCTTAGAAAGCCCCTTTCCAGCTGAGGCTTGCACCTCTCCATTAGGAGCCTTGGCAGGACTCCCTTTGACATCCTTCTCCTTGTACAGAAGCTTTGGTGCTCTGGGCGTCTGTTAGGGAGCAAAGCCCATGCTGAAGGGGATTTCTGGGGAGCAGAAATTGCCCTACTCAGCTGCTCCCTATATTTAGTTAGCTCTTTGCAGGCTCATGTTTTGCATCTGCTGCATTTGCACAACTGGCTTCAGAGCAGTGTAGTGTGTTGGAGGACTTCCATGGCAATGTCTGCCTGCAGTGCCAGCATATGGCTGCCTTTTCAGCCTGCAGAAGTGCCTCCAAATTAGGGACCTGTGATTTTCCTTCAGAAGCCCCCCCAAGAGGCTGGGGAAAGGGAGGGTTGCTGGCTGCTGGAGGCTCACTTCAGCTAATGGAGTGGTGAAATGAGCAGCCTCTTCAGTGTTGAAGACTATAAAAAGGATTCCTGTGGTGTAAGAGGGCGGAATGGTTGCAAATTATAGGCCCCTCAGCCCTTCTTCCTTCACTGCTTTGGCTGTTCTCTCTCCCACCTGATCTTTGTGCCCGGGGCTCAGTGCCTGCTCTGCCACTATGGGCCATCCCAGGGCATGTGCTGGTTCTAGCAAGGAGGCCAGAGCAAGAGTTGCTGTTAGCATGGGGGGTTCTCTTTGGGTTGGCTGGCCTGCCCTTTACCTAAAATAGTACCTGGGATGGGGAGCTCCTGGTTGCAGGATGAGCCCATTTATCCTTCTTGCCTTCCATTTTGGTTCAGATCCTGGGTGCCAGGCCCTGTTCCAGGAGGTCCCCCACCCCCTGGCTTGTTAGCATCTTCCCTCCCTTCTCAACTGAGTGCTCCTGTCCAACACCAACAACCTCCTACCTCAACTTTCTGGTAGTCCTTTGCCCATTCTTGCTGATCAGGAGCAGTCAGTTGTTTCCCAAAGGTGGGGGGGTCACCCTTTTCACCCTCTAGGACCCTTGGCTGGACCTCTGGCTCCTGGCTAGAGTGGAAAAGGGGAAGGCCCTTCCCTTGGGCTCTTGCTGAGGCTGGAAGGTGTGGCAGTTCTTGAGTGCAGTTCTCCTCTGGTTCATTTTTATTTCTGTATTTATGTCACTGTCTCTTGCTGCCTGCCTGCTGCTGACAGAGTAAAAATGCTAAAACAAGAAGGCCCGAATTAGATTCATGCAAGTTCCACCACACTGAGGGGAGCTGAGGAAGGAACTAGCTCACAGCCTCCCCAATTTCCCCTCCCTGCCCCCAGCAGCAGGACTGATTGCTTGGATTCTGAGTGTTGGACCCAGCACTGCCCTCCTACTCCCACCCTGGCTCTTCTGAGGAAGAGGAGAAGGCTGGGCTGAGCAGGAA
>JANHZU010006631.1:33614-45730 GCA_032468055.1 Acrochordus granulatus | reverse complement strand
AGCTTACCTGGGAGAACTGAAAGAGAAGGTTAGGATGTCCTTTATGGCTGTGTGAGTCCCTCTTGCCTTTCCAGGATGAGGCCTCAGCCTCCTTTCTCCACAAGGCATGCACATACATGCATGCACACATATATACATGACAACATCTGCCAGGAGGGAGGAGTTAAGCTGGCTGGGTTGACCAGTAGCCATCCAATAGAAATTCACAATGTGGGTTTGGCCTCGGTTTCCTCACCAACCAAAAGCCGAGTGTTTATGAAGTTTTTTGGTAAACTTCCCAAGCATCCCCGTCACTTCTTTGTTTTCTAACAGCTCAACCTCTTCCCTGGCTGGATTTCTTTGTGGAATATACTCAGCAGATCCTGAATGTTTGGCTAAGCTCCTCAAATTTTCTTTTTTCCCCTTAGAATCTTAAACATTTTCTGCCAGTTTGCAACCTTTCTTCCTCCAGAAGCCTTTCAACTTTATAGCTTCCTGGTTGCTCCTCAGAAGTGCTGCTGGCCTCTTCCCAGCCTTGGTCCTGGAGCCTCGAGGGCTCTTCTGCACTGGGAAGAGATTTGCTCCCTGGCTTGAAGAGATGTCCCTGGATGGAGAAGGATTTTTTTCCTTCTCCGTCCCCTCCATGTTTAAAAGTTCCACTTTGGCAGTAACTGGGCAGTGGGCTCCTGCCAGCCTCCCACTTGCCTGTATGCAAAATATGAGGGTCCACCACAGTTATGTCTTGCATCAGGTTTCACGGCTCAACCTCCAGCCCTCCTCAGGTGCAGTCACTTGAGAGACCGAGAAAGAGGGCCTCTTCACCATAGTCATTTCTCAGAAGGAGGGGCAGCCCTCCAGGGCCTTCCTCTCAGGCCAAAGGGGGCCCCACAAGGGGCTGAAGGCTGAACCAGTGGCAGGCTAAAGGACAGGCTTCCCTCCCTGTGATACCTGCTTGAGCTGCCATGCCCAACGGCCCTCTGTCCCCAGGGCATGGAGACCTCTAACCGGGTGCAAGTGCTAAAGAGAGGCTTGCCTCTGCCCTCCTTTCCCAGAACGAGCACGCTTTCGAAGAGGTCCTCCAGAACGCCAATTTCACCACGCATGAATTCCGGATCCGAGTCAAGCTGGAGACCTTCAATGTAAGAGGAACGATGGGTGGGTCTCCATCCTGGGGTGCTGGGTGTGATGTGTCTAAACCCTTCTGGTAGCTGTGGCTTGTCTAGCAAGACAGCTGGGAAAGCATCATGTCTCCTTAAAATGAAAGGAGCTTCTGGGCCGTTCAGGAGGTGCCCCTGGGCTGGCAGTTTCCGAGTTGGGTACAGAGCCTGCATGAGCTGCCCTTGCTCACGGCTGGGGAGGGGGCGGGCTGGGTTGGGACAACTCCAGCTTTGTTTTTCCGGGGACCCTGGGCAGTGAGCTATGGAACTGGTGGGATTCCAACCTTGGTGCGTCTAGACTAGAGCAAACAGACCCGACTGAAATCTCCATGTCTTGGCAGTACAGACCTTGGGAGTACATGCTTTCAGGTGTTCCAAATTTAGATGGGGGGTGGTCGCTGAGCATCTGGCTTTGATGGTTCCTGGGAAGGTTGCTTTGAGGGCAACCATGCTGCTTGGACTTGGGATGGAGCCCAGCACGGTTTGCCTCCGGCTTCTCAGCACAACGCGCCTTTGCCATTTTACAACTTGAGTGCTAGGGACTCCAAAGCCCATCAGGCAGTGCCAGTGCCGGCGTGGAGGCACTCACTTGTCTCCTCACCAGAAGCTTTCTGTCTTTCCAAGGATGAAACGCGCCTGAAGGCAACTGCCATGGAGGTGAAGCCAATCAGCTACAAGGAGTACAGCAAGAGGCTGATCATGAACATCCGGAAGAACGCCGCCCAGTTGGGTTGAGGCGTGCCCGCAGGGCAGGACTGCAGAGGACAAAGCCAGGGGTTCCCTTGTTGCAGCCCGGACCCTTTTGGGCAAGGCCTCCCTCCCGTTTCTGTGCAGCCGCAGATGCACTGAAGAGGGGCCATTGGCCCCTTCCTGCATTGAGGCCCAGGCAGGTCACCTTTCCTCTGTCCCAGAAGAGCCGGGCCAGGTTGGTTCCCAGCTAGACTGGTCATCGTGACCCATCTCCCAAGCTCTCCTCCTCCTCTGCCCCCATGCCAGGCAGCCATTAGGTTTGGACTGGCAGCTGGTAGAATTGCAGTCAAAGGTCTCGCTTCTGTCTGACAAATATCCATCCTTTGCAGTCAAGATGGAGTCAGATGGGCCCAGTGTTTATCAAAATTGTCTCTTCTGAGAGAAGCTGATAAGCATTGTCTCTTCATCCCCCTGGGGAATCTTGGCCACTACGGAGCAGTGTTGTACTTTTTCACCTCAATTAATTCTACTTTGGGGGGCTGCTGACTGCAGTATCTTTTTCCATATCTTTTTTTTTAGTATTTTTATGCAGAGAAGAACCTCCTTATTTTCCTTGACAGAAGTAAATTGGGACATTAGTCTACAGGTGCTCCTTTTCCTTTTCTTTCTTAATAAAGAGCATTTAATTTCTGGTATTTTCAGAGTCCTTTTATGAAAACACCAGTGGTTTCTCATTACTGGAATGCAATTAATTAGTTTTCATAATACATTCTCACTTGGGGGAGGCATTGCCTTATTGTGCCGAAGCTGGCTGAATGGAGGTGGCTCAGCCCCATGCCAGCAGACGCCAAGATGTGCCTGTGTTTCGCTGGTGAATGGGAAGGATCGAGCCCATGGCAGCCCAATGCTCCTGGAGGTAGTTATCAGGTCATCCTGGAGCAGCTGGGAGGTGATCCTGGCCTCTGTCGAGCCAGTGGCCCCTTTGGTGTCCTCTGGACCACTTGTGCCCTGCCAGCTGCTGGGCAAATGCTCCCTCTGACCTTCCTTAAAAGGGGTTGACTAAGGGGCTTTTATGGCTGGCAAGGGCAGGTTCGAGGTGACCAAAACCAAGTTTTGGCTTGGCTGTCTTGCCTTCTGCATGCCTGCCAATTCCCTCTGCCCCTGCAGTCACAGGATGACTGGACCTGGGGGGTCCTCAGCTGACCTGAAGGTGGAGGGATGGACAGGAGAGGCCTGCACACCCTCTGCCCTACAATTGGCCTGAAAGCATGATAGCAATTCTTTTCAGGCCACAATCCAGATTAGGAGCTGGCATGAAGTCATCAGCCACCTTTGGGAGGCAAGAAGCAAAGAGCATTCCTCTTTGAGTGGTGGGTGGGCAGCCCCATTTTCCACCAGGGGCTTCTGTTCCCCGCAGGGACTGGTGCTGCCCATCTTGAGGCACTCTGCCTCTCCTTAAGGCCCTAGGCCTCTGTCCCCAGGGCCAACGTGGCCCCATTGCTCTTTGCCTCAAGTCCCCCATTGGGCTGTCCCTGGATAATATAATGATTATTGATCCATGTATTTAATACACTAATGAAACAGACAGATATTGACAATGTAATTAATACACTCCAGAAAAATGGAGTTTGCAGCATGGCTCGAGAAAGCCGTATTGACCGTGCGGTTCTGGCAGCGTGCCCACCTGGCTGCCTCGCTCGCAGGAAGCGCTGCGGCTCGGGCTCGCCGAGGCGGTGGCGGGCTCCCGCCTTGCCCCCCCCCGGCAAGGCTGCTCCTTCGCCTTGTGCCCGGGCTCAGCGTCCCTGCCTTGGGCGGAGGCGTTGGCGTTGGCCCTGGCCCTGGCCCGTGCTGGGGGGCGGAGGAGCTGGGGGCCTGCCAGGAAGCGGCGTTGGGGGAGACCGGGAGCTTCGGCGTGGGCAGCTTCCGCGTTCCCGGGCGGCTGACCCGGCCTGCCCTGGGAAGGGCGTTCCTACTGCTCCCTCCCCGCAGACGGCCGGCCGAGCACGAAGCCGAGCTCTCTCCGGGCGGGGAGGAGGCGGCCGCGACGCTGCGGAGAACGACCCGCTCCCCTAGCGCCGCTCGGGTGACTGCCGGGGGGGCGGCGGAGGCGGCTCTCCTTCTGGGAAGCCCTTGGGTCGCCTTCTCCGGAGGGAGGGGAGGCGCTGGGGGCACGGTGAGGGCAGCTCTCTGAGTCCAGACTCTGGTGGCCCCCCTCTGCCTTGACCGCCACCCTCGTCTCCACCCGCCAGAGCGTAATTCGGACCCCCCGAGGCGGGCACGGCTCCTTCTGAGACCGCAGCCGCGAGGGCGTCGGGGCCGAGAAGCCCCCCAAGCCTATGTCCGGGCAGCAGGGGCCATACTCCTCCGACAGGAGCGCTGCCTCCGGGCCGGGCAGAAACGCCATGGGCCGGGACGCTCGTCAGCCGAAGGCAGGCGGGTACTCGGCAGCCCGACCCCCGCTGCTCCCCGCCGCCGGCTAATGAGGGCATCTGTCTTCCTAAACCCTTCCCATTAAAATATTCCGCCAATATTTCCCTAATAAAATGTATCAATATGTTACGTCTTGCATTATGCCACCTTTCCACGGCATCCTATTAAGATGATAAACAGCCCCAGGAAAAGAGAACGGGATTCAACGCCTCGCCGCGTGACGTGGCAGAGCAAGATTTACACCCGAGTCGGGGCGCGGGGCGCGAAAGGCGAGGGCGCTGCTAGGGGGCAGCGGGGCCCCCTGGCACTCCGTCCCGCGCTTTTCTCTGGGCCCCATTTCGGCCCCGCGGCCTTGCTGGCGGCGGCTGGGATCGGGGTCGTGGGACTCTCTCTCGCCGTGGCTGCCCTTGTCGCTGGGCCGCGGAAGTCCCCAGCAAGGCGAGGCCGGCGGCTTTTCTGGGTGCGCCAGGAGCAGCGGGGCATTAATCTGGACCTGGGCATCGGCTTGCTTAGCTCAGGAATGCAGAGACGTCGCTCCAAACTGGGGACGGCGCCCCCCCGCCCGCTGCACCCAGTCGCCACGCGGACAGCCCGTCCCCGCCAACCTGTGGCGTCAGCTCGGCGCCCAGGAGCCAGTGATAAGGAGGCAGCCGCACCTGTGCACCGCGGGACCGACTCGCTGGGCAGGGGCTCACCTTCCTCCCTTGGCTGGCCGCTCCTTCCCTCCCTCCGTCCGTCCCGCCTTGCAACCCGACCGGGGCGCGCGACTCCCAAGTCGAGACCGAACCCGGCCCTCTCGCCGCCTCTCTGTCCCGCCCACGGTTTGTGGACGTGGGGAGATGCCGGCCAGCAGGGCCGGGGCTGCCCGCCTTCTGGTCTCCCGGTGCAGACGCTGAAAGAAGAAATGGAGCGGCCCTTATGCATCAGCAGGTGATGGAGGGGGGCACCTCTGTACCCTCCGTTCGGGGACTGGCTGCTCCAAGGCCAGGCCAGCCCCCTCCCAGGCAAGACAGCCTCCCTTATTTCTGCAGGAAAGCCACCCTCTTGCCCTGGTTCTCCTTTTGCCCGGTGGGAAAGAACAAACTCCGCCCCCCACCCCGCAGGGAGGGGAGCCAGGTTGCAGCTGGTACAGGCAGGGCAAAGACTGCATGGCGAGAAGCAAAGCCAGCACCAGGGCTGGCCAGCCAGGGAGATTTCCCATGGAACACCTGTGTTGTGCGAGCTACCTTGGCTTCTTATTTCTTTCCAGGTGCAACTCAAGGTGCTGTTCATCACCTTTAAAGCCCTACATGGCACAGGGCCAAGCTATCTGGAGGACCACCTTACCCTAACAACATCTACCCATCTCTTCTAGGTCAGATAGGGTGGGCATGCTCCTAGTTCCCCTAAATGTTGTCATCTGATAGGAGCTCAGAAGTGGTAGCTCTTGCCCTATGGGGCACCCTGAGTTTTGGCAGACTTCGACCCTCCTAAAAAAAGGTAAAGCTCTGAGGCCTGGGCTTTTCCCCCAAGTCCTGGAGTAAGACTGGATGACTGCACATTAGAAGTTTGACTTGGTGCCAGATTTTAGTTGTTTTTAATGGGCTTAGTTTTTATACTTTTGATTGGGAGCTGCCCAGAGTTGGTTATAAGATGGGCAGCTGTACAAATGTTTTGGACGGATGAATGGATGGATGCATGCATGCATGCTTGGCGGACACCTGAAACATTTGGAAGAGACTGGTGCTTTACCAGTGCACCCAATGGACCTGATCCAGTATACTTCCTGCAGCCACTGCCTACCATGTGCCAGTCTCTCTTCCAGGCCTATTAAACCGACCAATTGTGTGTATTTTATGTAAAGTCTGTGGTTGAAGCAGGACTCCCGTCTTTGCATCCAGCAGGACCACCTTTGGCATTAAGCACCTCCAAAATTATCTGGAATCTAGGATTCCCGCACCACCAGATCCAGAGGAAGAGACCTCCGTATCCCGTCAGCCAAGGAATTTCGGCTGTCGGGATCTAGAAGAAGAGCCTTTTCTGCTGTGGCTCCTGCCCCGTGGAACATCCTGCCCCCAGAGCATGGTCTGAACCCATCCTTATGACCTTCCAGAAGAGCCTTAAGACCTGGCTCTGCCAGCTGGCATGGGGCTCTGATGGGAACACATCATCTTAGTGGTGGTTGGTGGTTTAATATTCACCTCCCCCATGTGTATTTTTTATCTCCCTACGCAGTCCAGTTGGTTTATTTTAAAGATTTTTAGTTGTTTTTATGATATGTTTTTATTGTGAGCCTCCAAGAATCGCTTTGAATTTGGTGGCACATAAATTTAATAAACAAACAAACAAACAAACAAACAAATCCTGCTGCCAACCTCTGTGGGGCACAAGGAGACCCCTGACAGGACAATTTGGTTTCGATGCTTCTCCGGAACAAAACAGCCCCGTTTCCTCACGTCTATGGACCAAAACATACAAAATGCTGCCGATGTTTGAGTTCAGGTGTGACCACTGGAAGATGGCTGTTGTGTGCATCAAATACCTTGCAGGTCAGTAGTTTTAGTTTTTCTTGCCAAACCCAACTCAGTCTCCTATGTAATGAGTGAGCAGACGCACACTCATTGTGTTGAAACACAGCCTAAAAAAACAAAATGGAGATTGCAACCCCCCACTCCCCACCCCATTTTCTGGATATGACCTAGGCCTAGCCTGCTTCTTCTCTTTGCCTAATCCCATCAGATCCCAGTTGACTCTCCTTGCCCCTGACAAAGCCTCCCTGCCATCCATCCAGACCAAGGAAGAGAAGCCTCCCCCCCAGCGGGCAGCCCAACCCATGGGCAACCTTGACAGGGAGTTGCAGCTTAGAGAAACCCTAACCTTCTCCTCCTGTTGGTTGAGGACTTCACAGCTCTGCTGTCCCCCTGAAAGGCCCATCTTGCCTACCAAGAGAAATAGAAATAATTTGAATCCAGGACAAGGGCCTGCCCAATTTTCCCAGAACCAGCCGCCATTTGGATCCCAAGGATTTCCTGTCCAGTAGCCCCCAATTCTATAAAAAACTTTGCTTTTCCATTGTGTGGGGTCCCTCTTTCTTGCACCCAATTATCATAAGAATAAACAGGGTTCCTTTCTTTGGTGTTTGCTCTTTGCTCTGGCAAAAATCCACACCATGCTATCCATACCTCTTAAAAGGTCTTCATACCTGTTAAAATTTCTCCCCCTATTTTTCCCATCTCTGGTAAAGGGTTATGTATTTATCCATTTTTTCTCTCCCTACCGCAACCAACTCACTTGGCACACACCAATTTGTCTTCTTGCCTCCATTCACTCCATTGTCCCTGAACTCTTTTTCCCTGGATCTCATTTATTCTGAATGTTGCACAATTTTTCTCCAAACTGTCCCCTGGTTTTCCATTATTGTTGCTCATGAAAACATAAAACAGGACTATCTCCAGCCTATGGATCTGTACTTCTGAACAGCCAAGATGAGACCAGTTTTACTCCTTCTCTGCAAGCCTTCATCCCTCAGGCACTTTCCTTCACCTTCACCTGCACCCAGGCTCACCCCTCTCCCTTCTGGGCAACCTCCTCTGCACGCTTGGCTCCTGTCACCAGATGGCAAGCCAGGACCCTCCTGCTCTTGTTAGTCCAGGCATAATCCAGCCACGGCACGCTCCTGGGCAAGGCCTCCTGGGGTCTTGGCAGGCTTCCAAACCCCATTTGAACCAGTAAGGATGTGTGGGTCATCTGCCCCAAGCTGTGCCAGGTTGGCTGGCAACTGCCTAGGCTGAGTTCCCAGGCTGAAAGCGGCCTCCAGCCTCCCTCCTTGCAGGATGGTGTGAGCAGCAGCACCCGCCTCTCCCCAGGCAGGCATGCAGGTCTTGCCTAGCCCACTCAGTGCCCCTCAAGGGAAAATATACCCCTGACAGGAGGTGTAGTCAGTCCCTGATAATGAATTAAGCCACGTTCTACTGACAGAACCAGCTAGGAGGGCTCATGCACCCTATTAGACCAAACCAAAGTACATTCTAGCTTAATGTAATGAACCCTGCCAGTCAGCATTTTCCAAGTTCATAATAAAGACAATTTTTATTTGGATTAATGAGGTCTAGAGCCTTATTTTGCTTCAAAGAGATTTATCACTTAGTAACAGAAACTCTGGTGTGCACATTGATGGTGCAGTGTTGCCTCTCCAGTAAGGGCTGGGGAAGACCTCTCTTGAAACATCTGCCAGCATGAATTGTTTCTGAGATGGGTGAATCCCACACGGGGGATGAGCCCAGCATCCTGCCCCAGCAGAGGCCTTTTTGTCATGGCATCTCCCTGCTCAGAGCTCAGCTCCTGCTTGTGGCTTAGCTGCTGTGCTGGTCCTGGGGATAAGGCCTGCCAACCTTAGTTGCTGCAGGAGAGTGCCCAAGGGGCCTAGGGTACATGGCACCTGGGTGTCCTCAAGCTAAGGAAGGAGGCTGAGGAGGCCGCTGCCCTTCACACTGCTGCAGATGGACTGCAGAGCCTCCTCCTACTTCAATGAGCATTTGAAGGCCACCCACCTGGGGACCCCCCACTGCGTTATATGGCTTCTCTGAAGTCGAAGTCCCACAAACTGAATCCCAACCACAGCTTGCCTTTCCTGGCTGCCCCACTGACAGTTCTAAGCTGGTCTGTGAAAGGACCAGCCACTGCTGCAGAAGACCTGGATCCTGGTGGGTTGCCCTGCCCCCCACTCATTCTGTTCCAGGCAGAGACTGGTGGGCTTCCAGTCTGGGACCACCAGCTTTTTTTGCTGCAGCTTCATTTGCTGACTTGCTGCTGCAGTTGAGTTTCAGTTAGTGGCTGGTTGGCACACTGTACGATGTAAACAAAGATGTTACCCCCCCTTCTCCCCCCATGTGAAAACAGATGGGGAAAGTTGGGAGGCCCATCTCTGGGCTTCTTGGCGCTTGCAGCAGCACAGTAGTGGAGGATGGCGAAGACCAGAGCAGAGGCAGCAGTTTCAGGCAGATGCTTTATTCCCCATGGTGAGGCTCCTTCTCGTTCCGTCTCAGTCCGGGGCTGGGAAGGGCCCAGGACGCACTGCTAAGAGAAAGGGGGGAGGCTCGGAGGTGTGCAAGACCCGCCTGACATTCCCCTCCCCAGAACTGGACGTCAGGCTTGGCCTCCCTGTTGCCCAGTGGACCTCCCCACTTCATTGTCCCTGCAGTTCAGCAGTCAGCTCCTCGGCCTCCCTCTCTGCGGAGATGTTCTTCGCCAACCACGAATGGCCCCCAAACCAACACTGCTGAAGCCCCTCCCGGCTGCTGCAACCTCCATCTAAGTCCAGCCACTTTCAGGCAGGCCAGCCTTCATTCCCTCACTGTGGGGAGCCCAAGACCAGCTTTGGGCAGTTCTTCTGCTCTTCCTGCCCCTCCCCCCTTTCCAGAATGCAGAGAGTGAATAATTCCAGGCCTCCCCGAGGAGTCCCCCCCCCACAAAGATGGTAAAACTGTCTGCTTTGATGGCTGCAGAGAGACGCTTAGGCGTGCGCACCCTTTTGTGCTGGAGGGCTCTAAGCGAGTGTCCGGAGGTTACCCACCTTCCTTCCCTGGCCACACTTGGTCAGAGGGACAACCAAGCACCAGAGCAGGTCTCCTGCCCCCCCACCCCTCCTGCCCTGCCCCAAATAACACTCCTGCCTGGTGCCCGTCCTGAGTTTCTGGTTTCATCTCTGCAGTTTGTAGGCATCATGCAAGACATATGTCTGGGCAATGAGAGCAGGAACCTGTGCACGGGTTTTACTTCAGGAGTGAACACAGATGTTACAAAAGATCAGACACTTTTCTGCCAAAAGTTTTTCAAGTTTCCAGCTCTGCCTGGCCAGCCTGCCTGGCATTTGGTGGGCTGAGAGGGTCCGGCCAGTGGCTGGGTCTTTCCTGCAAAGGGTTGGAAGATGCATCCTGAGCAAGGTGGAATGTAGAGATTCCTTCCTCTCGTCTGAAGCTCTGGCCTGCTTGAGCCAAAAGAGCAGCCAGTGTCCTTCTGCCAGGTCAAGGGCTGAGGCTGCTGGCAGCTGCAGCTGGGGATCTTCACCAGGGCCAGGGCCTCACTGGCTCTCCCCCTCCAAAGAGATGACAGGCCAGGAAGGAACAGAGCCTGCCTCCCTGCTTAGGATAAGCCCCCTCCGTATCTGGCTGGGATGGGCAGGGATGTCCTTGCCTTTCCATGGGAGCTCAGCTGGGAGGTGGCAAGGCTCCTAACCTGCCATGCTACTTCCAGACAGGGACACAGGGCAGTCCCAACTGAGCACTCCCATTCCTGGTTAGCCATGGATGGAGGTTGGGAGAAGGCCCAGCAGCAGGGGCGGCCCTACAAGGCCAGGCCCTCAATGGAGGGGAAAAGAATACCCCCTCGTGCTCAAGAATGGAGAGTCAGTGGGGGTCCTGGCAAGCCCCGTCAGCGGAAGACAATCATCCAGGCCAGGGTCCAGGCGAATACAACAGCCTGGAGGGTCTGTGTGGCCCGGCTCCCTCTGCTCCGGCCCCCTCCTGCAGCCTGCTGGACCCCACTGGGGGGCAGCACAGGAGCCCGGAGGCACTTGCCCTTTGCCTTGGGCAGCAGGCCAAGGTGGGGTTTGTGCTTCAAGTCCTGCACCTCCTCAGTGCTCTTCCAGGGCCCCAAGGAGGCAGGCCGGACGCTCCTGTTGCGGCTCTTGGTGCAGTTCTTGAGGGTCTTCCGGGGGCCAGGGCGCTGCCCAGACTGGATGCCATGACCCCCTGCCCCACCCTCCCCCTGTTCCACAGAGGAGAGGAGCGGAGGGTGGTCTCTGGGAGGGGCCCTGTCAGCTGAGGGGAGCTGGGGCCCATGGATCTGGTGCAGGGACTTGGAGCCAGAGCAGCTCTGGAAGTGGTCAGCCTGCAGCTCCTTCAAGTCCCTGCCATGGAGGTGCTCAGGGACCTCACAGAGCACAGAGGAGCTGGAGCCCCGGAAGCGGCGCAGCCACTCCCACAGTGAGCGGGCCCGGCAGTCGCAGCGCCAGGGGTTCCCATTCAACCGCAAGTACTCCAGGGCGGTCAGGGGTGCCAGGGACTCGCCCTGCAGCTCGGAGAGGCTGTTGTTGAAGAGGAAGAGCAGGGTCAGCTGGCGCAGGTCATGGAAGGCATGTCGGTGGATGCTCTGCAATTGGTTCTGGTGAAGCAGCAGGCGGTCAAGGCTGAGCAGGCCCCGGAAGGTGTTCTGCTGGAGGCTCCAGAGCTTGTTGCCATGCAGGAACAGGTGGCTCAAGTTGACCAGATCGAGGAAAAGGTCCTCCTGGAGGTAGCCAAGGTGGTTGTCCTGCAGATACAGGTACTGCAGGTTGCGCAGGCCATGGAAGAGCCCACTGGGCAGGGAGCTGAGGCCACACTTGTAGAGGTGCAGTGCGTGGAGGTGGACCAGCCCATGGAAGGTCTCAGCTGCCAGCTCCCGCAGGTGGCGGTTATCTCCCAGATCCAGCTCCTCTAGGCGGATGAAGCCCCTGAAGGTCTCGGGATCGATGAAGGTGATGTTGTTGGAGTAAACCCAGAGGGTGACAATGGAAGGGCTGAAGTGGCCCCGCAGCAGCAGCGAGATCTGGTTGTTCTGCAGGAAGATGCGCTCACTGTCCTCGGGGATCCCCTCTGGGATGGTGAGGAAGTTGTGGGATTGGCAGCTGACTGTCATGGGTGATGGGTAGCAGACACAGTCCCCAGGGCAGCCCTCGGAATCCCAGATTGCCAAACTTAGCAGGAATAGGAAGAGCTCCAAGCATTGCCCTGAAAGGAGGGAAGGGCAAGAGAGTGAGCAGACCCCAGGAACCTTCCCTGCCCACCTGGGGCCCTCCTTGCTACCTCCTCATTCTGAGGGGGGTGGCCAGGATTGTCCCTAGTT
>JANHZU010006631.1:0-14722 GCA_032468055.1 Acrochordus granulatus | reverse complement strand
GGGCAGAAGTGCTCCCTGGATCCCATGAAATATTCACCTTGTTTTGATGTGCTGCTTCCCGCTCTATCGATCAGAGGCAGCGAGAGGCGAGTGCGGCTGCCAGCAAGGAGAGAGGCAGAGTGGCAGCAGCGGGTGGGAAGGGGGGGATTGCACCTGCCTCTGCAGGGAGGGCGGCTGATGCTGCTGGGCCTGCCCTTTGCCTCTCTCCAGCTGGCTTGCAAGGGGGAGGCAGACTCTGGACCGGTCTTTTGCCCAGTCCATGAGATGGGGATGGGCCGCTGACAGTCTCTGCCACTTGGTTCACAATCAGAGAGCAGTCGAGGGTCCCTGGACCCTGCTGGTCTGCCATGGATTTTGGTCCCTACTGTAGACTGCAGGGGACACTCTGTACAGCGGCAGGGGCTCAGCTGCGTCATCTCATCTTCTGGCTGACCCTTCGGGGTTGCAACAATGCAATGAAGGGGCGCTTCCTGCTCCCTTGGAAGTCTCTCTGCCCGTTGAAACCCTCTGAGAAGTTCTCACTCTCCTCTGGCAGGGCAGCGCAAGCGATTGCATACAGAGCAAGCCCCACACTCCCTCACACTGACCTGTCCCCTAGCTGGGTCATGAAACGTCTGCAAGAAAACCATCAAGCTCAGAGAGCACCAAGGACCCCACAGTTCAACCCTGAGTGGCAGAGATTCTCTTCTATTGAAGTCCTAGTTCTGCCCACTGGGCACAGCAGAGTCCAAGGGAACCCAGGTACATCGAACTATAGTATGTCTTGCAGCCTCTGGTGACTTAACACAATGACTTCCCATCGTGAACATCCTACAGACACTCAGCACTATTTTGGCCTAGCCAGTTGCCTTCTGCAAGCCCAGCGCCTCAGACCTGGCGTGGCAAGTGTTCTGCCCACAGAACGAAGGGCCAGAGAGAATCAATGGACCCATTTTTATCAAGGGCATGATTGAAAGCATCACCATCTGTCTGCAGGGTAGCCACAGAGATAGGAATGGAGACATGAGGTTAGAACGCAACCAACAGCGGAGATGGACTTTGCAAGAAGCTTTTGTTGCAAACTCAGCAACAACATCCTCAAGCGAAGGCTCCTGCTCAGAGGGAGCGGCACCGGGAAGGCCCACAGATGCCAAGGCCCTGGGACCCTCCGCTCACCAAGTGCAGCAGCCTGGGCAGAAGGCTCCCCTGCCCCTGCGCGACCACCAGACATCCGAATTCATTCATCCAGTGCCGGATGGGTTGTCCAGAGTAAAGGTGCCAGGGCAGCTTGGTGATAAATACGTGACTTTACAAGCATCAGAATGTCGCGCGTGTCCTTTGCTGCTCAACAAAAATATTCCAAGGGATCTGGGTCACCCATCACCCTACAAATCTGGCCACGCGACAGGCAAGCATGCTGTGCTGCACGCTGGGCAACGGCAGCAGAGAAAGGCGTGGACTGGATCTCCACCTTGGCCCAGCAGGAGGAAGCACAGCCTGCCCCCCAGCCACCCCCCCAGCCGTGGCCGGTCGGCCTGTCTGCGCCTTGCAAAAGGCAGAAGCCCCTGGGGTGCTCTGCGGAGTTATTTATAAGCCGGTCTGGGCCAAATGGCCCTGCGAGTTCTGCGCGGCAGAGGAGCTGCCTTCATCAAACATTTAAGCCTAAAAGCAGCCCTGGAAACCAAGCCAGCCAAATGGATCCAAATAGCCACAGGACTGCGGGGGGGGGAGGGACGGCTGAATCTCTTGCACGCCAGCCCTCCAGGACCTGCACCCGCTTCCCAGCCAAGCATGATGGGACTGTAGTCCAGCATCCCCAGAAGGGACAGGCAGTAGCCAAATAGGAAGGTGGTGGGATATCTTCCATAGAGCAGCGGCCCCCAAACCAAGAAAGCCTTGACTCCGTCAGTGCTGACTTAAGGGCAGCTTTGCAGGATCTGATCGGACCCCAAAGCTCTTGCAAGGCTGTTCTGCACCGCAGCCATTTTCCTTCACAAAAAGACCCCCCCATTTTCTTCACCCGCCTTGCAGGCATTGCGCTGGGCGGGGGGGGAAGCAGTCTATGACCGTGGCCCAGGCCTTGCCCAGCAGCAGGACCAAGAGGCAGGGCCTGGCCTGGAAAGGTAGCTCTGCCCAAGGAGGGCCGGGGCTGCTCTCTTGCTCACCTGGCTAGCCCCCTCCCCCTTTCGAGGGTGCTTCCCTTCCCTTCCCTTCCCTTCCCTTCCCTTCCCTTCTCGCAGGGAGGAAGCAACTCAAGTCTTCAGCAAGAGACCTACTTTCCAGCTTTAATCCTGGTGCTTAAAGGATTTTTTTTTCACTCAAGGAAGGAGCACTGTGATCAGAGGAGAAATGCAGCAGGGTGACGAGCTGCTAAAGGTGGAAGAAGGCGAAAGGGATACGTATTCGTCACCCTCAGTGATTTGAAAAAGGGAGTGCGTGCAAGGCAGCTCCTGGGGGAGTCCCCTTGGCACGGGGAGGGACCGGATAATTGTCCTAAATTTCTGTTGACATTGCAGACGGGTGGGGTAAGCGGATGAGGCTGCCTGCTGGGTTCTGGTCTCTCTGCCCCCCTGCACCAGTCTGCTGACCTCAGGGCTTTCCCCAAACAGTCCACAAACTGACCCCATGGCAGAACTTTGCAGTGGCATTTTGACTGTGGGACCTGAACCCCCTTCCTCAGGTTCCAAGCTGCCCTTAGTGGGCAGGAGGCATGGGGGTGGTGAGTACACCAAGGGGGAGAAGCCGAGGGACCCTGCACCATTCCTTCTCAGTTGCCCAACCGCTGCCGTATTTCTATCAGAGTGAAAGACGATGGGCTGCTATTCTGGAAAACTCTCCAGTGGGCATCGTTCTGCCTGGCAAATTCACTGAAGTCATGTCACCTTATTAGGGTTGCTTCATTTGCCTGGAATAGGCAGCAATCAGTCTGGGGCAGAAAAGGAAAATCGAGCCCCTGAGCAGAAAGATGCAGGCAAGTAGGCAAGAATGCAGCCCTTTCCCACCAGAAATGCTCTACTAAAGGGAGAGGGAGGTGGCGCGCCAGGCCTGAGGCCCCACTGCTCGCCACGGCTCCAGAATTCTGGTGAGGAGGGCACCAGGGGCAAGGGCCCACCCAGCTGACCCTACAGGGGCTCCCAAAGGCCCCTTGGTGATCTGCCTGGCAAGGCTGCCTGCTGGCATCTCTATTTCCATGCCAGCAAAGCCAAAGGTTTGGCTGGGAAAGTCCTGCAACTCGGCCAGCTTGGGCTGGTGCAGTCAGCCGGGGTGGACATGTGAGGCTACTAGGATGGGCTGAAGTGGCTTAGTGGGAGGGGCGAAGGGTGTCTGGACCGTCAAAGAGTCCTCAACCGATTTCCAGCCTCGGTTCTCTGTCCTTCCCTGGCAGCTCAAAGGCTCCCTACCCAGGCCAAACGGCTGTCCCTGCCAGCCCCAGAGGAGTTTTCACACCACAGGCAGGCACGCACTTTTACAGCCATCAGTATTATGCTGACACTGGGGGAGAGAGAGGATGAGGAATCCTGGTCAGCGCCGCCCCCCGCCGGCCCAGCCAAGCAGGCTTCCTCCCAAGCAGGGGCTGATGGGTGGTAGCAGCAGCCCCAAAGCACCGGGTGGAGGAAGCTGCTTCCTTCAGCAGAGGCCAAGGACCCCAAAGGTAGAGCTTGGCTCCAAGCCAAGAAGGGGCTTCTCTTTGGGACAGACCTGCTGCTTCCTGCTGTAAGTGCAGCCCCCCCCACCCCGGCAGTAATTTTGCTTCTGAAATAATGCTTCTATTTTCTATAACAAGCTTCACACGGCAAAATATTATGCTGGCTCCTTGCACACATAGTTTTCTGCTCCTCATCTTTATTCAAAGTAAACCTCATAGATTCTATACGGAAATTACGCTAAACCAAGCTAAATCTCAAAAACAATAATAACAATAAACCAAGCTAAATCTCAAAAACAATAATATAACCATTGCAATATTCTGATGAAGTTAAACATTCCCCAAATTAACAAATAAATTCCACTTTGCTGGCTGTGGCATCTAATTGCATCAGCTCTTGCTGTGGAAAACTTCAAATTACTGTCAAGAAAGCAGTTGCTTTAAGTGCTTGGCACGCCAGCTTTTCGCTGCAAGTAACTAAGAAGGCAAACCGCCCCAGGAACTCTGTGCCTGACAGAGCCCACTCTGCCAGCCAGGGAATCCCTGCCACCCCAATTCCCCCTTAGAGAGAGGGTCATTTGGGAGGTAACTGGTTCTCAGCACCCCCAGAGGCCACCCTGCTCACAACCCCCAGGAGCCAAGGGAATTTATGATAGATAAATCTCATGCCCCACAGAAGCCCCTTCTGCACTGAAACTCCCTGCCCCATTGAGCTCCCCCTCTGTGGCTGCTTTAGGGTCTCAGGCCGGGAGGACCATTCTTTTTTTCCTTGTACATCTTGTGTGACACTCAAGCTGCCAGCTAGCACACTGCTGAGGAGGCTGCACCCGTCCCTCTGGGTTGCCTTTCTTCCCCAGCTCTGAGCCTTCACCTGCCAGGAGGCTGGCAATGGGATAGACATGCCCTTGCCCCATACCCTTCTAGTTACTCATTTGCTTGAGCATGCAGCATGTCCATAGTGCAAGATGCCACACCTGCAGTGCAAGGCCTATGCTCCAGACCAGACAACACATATTGCCATCCTCAGCTACTTGGCTGTGCTTGAAGTCACCCTCACCTCCACTGCAGACCATGCTTAGCCCAGGGGATGAGGCATAGAAAGCCAGCTCGGTGACAGAGGTTCTGGCCTCCAAACTGTCCAAGCAGAGGATTCCCTAGCTAAAACTGGAGGAGGCAAGGAGACCCCAAATGGCTTCTGAGCTGCCTCTGGTGGCCAGGACCCATCTGGAAAGATTTGGAAGCAGGGTAAGGAAAGACCGCCCTCCATCTGAAGCCTGAGGCCAGCTGGCCAAGGCAGACCAAAGTGGGTCAAGATGACCTCCCAGATTTGGTCAAGATGTCTAGACTTCTGGCACAGAAGACCTGGCTGAGATGCACAAAGCTCCTGTCACTGGCTCAAGGCAGACAGAGCCCTTACCCTGCCTGAGCAATTCCTGAGGAAGACAGATGATAGTTAATGATTTAATCCATTATAAGCCTCTTCATGGCCTGATGATATAGTGACATATAATGAATACAGTTTACAACAATTACAAAGACGGGAGAACCACCAAAGAATTCACACTGAGGAAACAACTTCCTCAATTCAATTGCACCAGCGACCACCTCAGTTCATCGCAGTCAATACACAAAGTGGGGTCAGGGTATTTTGAGGCATAGGAGGGCAGAGAGTAGGCTTGCTAGTGGGGTCCCATGCAATAGAATTGCTTTACAGATGGGACCTGGGGCAAGCTGATCCTGCACAGACAGGAACCATTGGAGAAAGGTTGAAAGGGGGCAGATAATGGACTGGTCATTCATTAGCCCCTTTTCCAAAAGTTAAGAACAACCCTAATCAGAAATGACGAGCCCGTAATTCCCAGCCCAGAGCTCAGTCAATTGCCACATATCAGAATGCAACCTGCTGGCCTTGAGCTGAGGCCAGGGTTTCTCAACTTTAGCAACTTTAAGATGTGTGGATTTCAACAGCTGGCTGGGGAATTCTGAAAGTTGAAGTCCACATATCTTAAAGCTGCTAAGGTTGGGAAACCCTGGCCTTGGATATGTGTGAGCTCGTCCACTCTGATCATGGTTCTTTTCTTGAGATAGGTGAAAGCTAACCCCGACCATCCCCACTGGGGCTGCTTATTGTATGAGAACACAAAAAAGCTAGGGTTTGCTAGGGAATTTCCAAGTCTACCCCAAAGTTGGAAGCATGCTTCTTGTATGGTTGAAGGTATTTCAATGCGATGCAATTACCCTGGACGAGTGAGAGTCTTCACAGATGTATTTCAATCTTGGCAAGGCAGAGCAGATGCTCTGCTGGAACCAAACAGCCCCTCTGCTGAAATGGTGATCAGAGGGAGCAGCATCTGGTCTGAACCTTTCCCAGAGGGTGAGGAGGAGAGGGGAGGGGAGGTGTTCAGGAGCTGGAAGGGGGACCCTCCTGCTCTGCTTTCCCCTCCATCAACAGGAGGAACAGCCGAAGTGACCTGGAGACTTGCAGGAGGCACAGCAGTTGCTTCAAAGGAAAGAGGGCCCTGATCCTGGGGAGGTCCATCCACACAAACCAGAAAGCCAGATGTGGGGGGGGCAAGGCCAGGAGGAACAGAGCCATGCTCCTCTCCAGCCCTATGCACGTGGCAGAAAGTGGGAAGAGAGAAGGAAGAAGAGAAGGCCAAGGGGGTTGAGAGGCAGCAGGATGGTTTTGCCTGACCGGGGCGGGGGTGGCGGAATGAGACACTTCTGTGTGAGGTACATCCTCTGGCACGCGGCCTCCAGAGGCCTGGGCTGCTCTGGGCCTGAAAGCCTTGTCTCTTGGGAAACTGGGCAACCTGGTTACTTGGCAGAGCTGCATGGAAAACAAGGGCGGAGGCTCTCTGTACGTCCTGCCCCTGGAGAATGGCCTCTCCTGGCAAGGGGACAGCAAGAGCTTGTGGGTCTTGCTGTCCCCTTTGCAAAGAGGCCCCAAGCACATTGCTTGTATCTGAAAGCAGGCTACCTTCTCTCCCTCCAGCTGGCGAACTCAAGCCTGCCTTGCCAACTGACTTGCCTTCTCTTCCCTGCACCCTGGGGGTGGCCCTGGTGACATCACCAGGCCTGCTTCCCTCTTCTCCTCTGGCCAGACTACTCCCCGCCTGGCCACTCCTTCCAGGCCCTTCTCCTTTGCTCTGCCTTCAGGGGCCAGGCTGTCCCATCGGGCTGCAGCAGCTCCAACTGGCCGGTCCGGCGCCTTCCCAGCTTTGCCCCCCTCGCCCGCACATCCCCACTCTGGCCAGCCTCAAATTGGCCTTTTTGGTGCTCTTCTTCTCTATGGGCCGTTCTCCAGAGTCCCCGGTCTCCGAAGGCTCCGGGGCTGCTTGGAGGAGCGTTGCCAGAGTGCTGGTTTGCAGAGGGATCTTGAGGACCAGCGATTCTCTGTCCCCCGGAGAGCCAGCCTTGAGTCTGCCCTTCCTTGCTTCAGCCCTGGGAAGGTGCGGATGCTTGAGCCTAGCTCAGCCTCTGAGCAAAGAGCCAGCACTACCGCCATGCTAAGTTTGGGAAGCACATCCTACGACCAGCCCCAATGGAATAAAGGTGCCCCGGGGCATACGCGGAGTGCTTCTTGTCCATCGTCACCAGGCAGGAGAGACGCAGCTTCCAGCTACTGCCTCGGGCCAGCTTCTGCAGAGGGTTGGCAGAGTCCGGAGCGGGGCAAGTGAGGCAGCCCGGTGGGTTTCAAGCCCCAGGAAGCGGTCCCTGCTCGCATCAGCGAGACCACCGAGCAAAACAACCTCGTGAGGAAGGCCGGGCAGGCGGCGAAGAGCCTCCTCCTCCTCCTCCTGCTGTCCGGCTGGAGCGGAGCAACTTTGACCTTGAACCACCTTCCCTCTCTAGGAGCGCCGCTGCCGCCGCCGCCGCCGTTTCCCCGCCCGCTTCCCACCGCGGCGAGATCGCCCAGAAGCAGCGCCCTCCAAACAGAGACCGAGCACAGCCACCCCCCGCCAAAGCGGAAGACGCTGCGGACGGCCCCAGAAAGTTAATCTGGATTAACGCAGTTACCCCTTTTGCCTGTTTTTCAACTCAAGCATCCGAACGTTTGATCCGGATTGAAGTCGGCAGCGGCCCACTGGCGGTTGTTGTATAGGGGCGCCGGCAGGATTGCAACCCAGTTTAAAGGGGGTCAAACCCAACAGAAAAAGTCACATGTCCACAAAGTAAGCGCTGCGGCGCGGCGGGGGGGGAATGGGAAGGGCCGCGTCGCTCTCACTATTTACATAACGCCAGTGGAGCAACCCGAGAGGAGACGCGCTTCTGCCGGAGCGTGATGGGTTGTGCGTTTGAGCGGGAGGGGATCTTCACCCAGGACCCCTCTCTTTGCCCCCCCTTTCTGGACCACAGGAGAGTAGCCATGGGAATACTCTAGTACTTCCTAAAGGCCCAGCCCCCCAGGTGCTGGTTGGGGGGGAAGGGCAGCCTAGGCTAGTAGGGCACCCCTTCCTTCCCCCCTGTACCCCTCCCCCAGGACAGTGGCCTTCATTGGACCAGAAGCATAACTGGTCCTTGCATCGATGTGATATCCTCCCTCATGTTTGGAAAACAATTTGCCCTGATACCTAGATCCTCTGCCCCTCCTGAAGCTTTGATGCCCTTGGCAATTCTCCCCCTTCCCTGCTTTTGGCTTGCCCTCTAGACAGCTTGGAAGAAGACCTGAATTAGACCAAACTGTAATGCCATAAGCCCTAGAGAAGTCTAGCTCTAAGCATCAACTGGGGGGGGATCACTCTTTCCCTCCCAGCATCCTAAAGCACCGGACCCTTCCTGAAGGCATTGCCATGGTATGTCCACCACAAGACTGTCCACTCTCAAGCTCTGCTGTGTCCATTGCCACAATCCACTCCTTAAGTGCTTAATTTCTAACCTGGGAAGCTCCACTCAACTGTCAGGGTAGCATGATGCTTTCTGACCTCCCACTGAGTCTCCTATTTTACTGATGGGACAAGACTCCCTCCCCAGCTGCCTTGTATGGGCTCCCTGCTCCAGCCTCAACAGGGGAACACAGGATCTGGCCTGGATCCTCCCAGTCTTTAAGGGCCTCTCCTTGGGCTCTCTCGTAATCCTAATCCTATCCAGCTCTGAAGCCCTTTTCTGGAGGATCAGGATGGAGCCAGATCTCAAAGGGATCTACTCAAGGGCACAGCATCCAGGCCTGACCTGCCTCCCAACGTTGTTGCAACACAGCCAGGACTGGCTCAAGGGGAGCTCCTGGCCTTGTTTGGCTTTCTCAACCCTTCAGCATTATTTTTTGCTTTTACATCCTAATCTAAATATTTATTCCCTAACCCTTTACCACCAAGCTCCAGGCAGCTTGTGATTTATTGTGACTTTGTCTGCAGAGAGGCTTTTTCCTTTGTGTGTTCTGGTTTAAGCTTCAGGATTTTCTTTTGAGGTTGCCCCCAACTGCTGCTGTTGAAATGTGCTGACTCTTGGGCCCCCACCTCTCATGATTCACCAACAGGTGCATGATCAAGAGCGCTTGGGGGAGCCCAAAGTTTATCAGGCTGAGGGCCCTTTTGTCCAAACTTCTACAATCACCGTGGCCATCCAGATGCTTCCAGGAAGCCCACAGACTCCAGTGGGAGGCTCCAACCCAGCATTGTTCCCCAGCAGCTGGCCTGTGTTGCCTGGCATCCAGGGAGAAGAGCCCTCAAGCCTTGGAGCCACTGGCAGCCAGATCCACCTCAGTACATTTATCCAGGATCTTTTAAAACCAGGAAACTGTTGGGTATTTTCACATAGATTAGGAGAGGCCTCCCCCGCCACACTGCCTTGCAGGTTTTGCCAGATGGTGGCCTATAATACCAGAGAAATGCCACCTCCTCTTTCCCGACCCTGAGCTCTTTTGCACCACCCATTAAGCAGCTATGGCATCTTTGGATTTCTTGGGCCACAATAGCCCCAGCTTGAGGAAAGGAGAGAAAAGAGTCTACCAGAAGTGTCCTTTTCCTACCACCATTTCTGGGAGATCTATCCAGGGATCAGGCCACCCTTGATCAGTCATTGGGATTGCCCATAGAAGCTGGGAAAAGTGTCATTTGTATTGGTATTTTTGGTATCATTAGAATTCCTGAGCTCAACTTCTCCAAGGCCTGCTGGAGTTGGCAGGGTAGTGAGGGGCAGCTCCAGGACTTTCCAGAAGAGCCACTTACATGGGACAGGCTGCTCCTGAGGAAGGCCTTCACCTCTGGCTTCTTTTTGGGTCACTGCTGTGGAAAGAGCAGCCCTTCTGCCCACATTCAAGGTGTCATTCCCAGAGGGGAGGAGGGATGGCCAGAAACCTCCCTTCCTGCATTTCCACCCCTGTCCCCCACCCTTGCATTCAGCTCGCCAGGCTGCTGCTTCAGTCTAAGCTCCTCGCCTGGAAAGAAAAGGACCTGGCTGCTCCCAAGACCCCCCTGTCAACTATTTCGAGGAGGCAACCCGAGCATAGCACCCGCCCTCCACTGCACCCAGGACTGCCTTCCATCCACCCACGCTGACACCTCGAACCTGCACAGCACCAATCTCCGTCCGCCCTGCCGCCCCTTCTTCAAGCGCGCAAAGTGTCGCTGCGCTCGCGCACATACACGCTAGCCCTGTTGCCACCCCCCCCCCGGCGCCCGAGCAGGCGGCCGCGGAGTCACAAGCGCTCTGAATCCTCCTCCCCCCATCGCCGCCCGCCCGCTGGGTCACCCGACAACCTTCCACAACCGCGCCTTGCACTCCAGAACCCCCACAGCACCCTATCTGAGGCTGCGCTCCCGATTAATAGCGGCCCGAGCGGCTGTCGAAATCGCGGGCGGGCGTAGCCCCTCAGCCACTCCCGCGGGAGAAGCTGGGTACGAAGCCCGGATTCCCACGGACACCCAGCCGCTCCTCGGCTCCTGGCTCCCGAGGGAGTAGACAAACGGGCCGATCTGGAGGAAGTTAGCGGGGGGAGGGATCTCTTCTCCCCGTCCCCCCTTCCGGAGCGGTGCCCGCCCTGCAGCACCATCCCAAGTCGCGCTGGGATCCGGGAAGCGACATCGGCCGGCAGCAGTTCTGGTTCTGCGCTCCGGACTATCGAGGCTGGACCCAGCCGCCCCCCGCGGGAGCGCCTGCAGTTTCGCTCCGGCCCTGCTACTCCGCCCGGACCCCCGGGAATTACATCACCCGCCCTGCTGTTTTCCGTGGGTCCAAGAGGACGGAGAGCGGGGGCCTCCCTCGCTCCGCCACGGGATCCGCCGCCGCCGCTGGCGCGGATGAGGGCCCCAGAAGATGCGGGAGGAAACCGGAGGCCGCGACGCCCGCCAGGCCCCCACTCCCGCGCCCAGAAAGTTTCCCCGGCCGGACTTGCCTGCTCCGGCTCGCGCCCAGCAGCCCCCCGCGAAGTTTGGCAGCCGCGGGAAGCCCTCCTGGACGCTGCTCGGTGGACTCACCTTCGCGAAGCATCTTGAGGCGCGGAGGCGCCGCGGCCGATCCCGGTGCAGTGCTCACAGCAGGGGGCGGCGGCTGCTGCTAATCCACCAGCCGTTCAGCGGCGCTCCGGGCAGCGGCATTGCGCGGCCGGCGCCGGCGGCTGAAGCTTCCTGGCCGGTGGCAGCGGCGGCTCCCCGGCTGCACTTCGCTCCGCGGCAGGCTGCGCGGTGCCGGCTTCGCCCGGCGGCGCTTTTAGGGGAGAATCCGCCCCCTTCGGGCGGCAGCCGCTGCCTCTTCGCTGCCCCTTCCCGAAGGGCGTCTGCCTGCGCCCCCGGCCCTCGACGCTCCTCTCCCCGCAGCAGCAGCGGCGGCGGCGGTTGGGCAGGGCTGGGCTGGGCTGGGCAGGGCCGGGCTGAGCTCGGCCTCCCCCTCCTCGCAACGGCAGCGCGCCGCCTCCTCCTCCGCTTCGCCTCCGCCTCCTCTCTTGCCTCCCATCCTTCCCATCGAAAATTTATGAAAGTCTCTCGAAGCGCCGCGCGGCGCCACTCCCCGGAGCTCCCGGCAAGCTGAGCCGGCAGGAGAAGCAGGCTTGGCGGGGCTCCGACTCGGACGCCGCGCTCGGTGCTGCGCAGAGCAGGCAGAGGGGACAGTCCGGGGGACGACAGCAAAGGTTGACCCGGCCTCGTCCAAGGGCCCCCCGTCCACGCGCTCGGCTTCCGTGAGACTCGAGCTGCCCAGGAACGGGGAGGGGGCGGGGGGTCCCCACCTTTATCTTGGAAAATATTGGGACGGGCGCGGGACGAGAACGGCGAGGCGAATGCTTTGATTGACAGCCACGGTCGGCATGGCAACGCGGCGGCGAGACCCTCTCCCTTCTTATTGCTATGGAAACCAACCTGAGCTGTCGGACCGCTCCCTCCACCACACCTTTGGCCGCTTCCCGCGCTGCCATCCAGGGGTCAGGCGATTACTTATAAGGATTCGGCTGAACGGTATGACGGAGTGTGAAGAGACCCCCGAGGTTTGGCTGTTGACTCTCTCATTCTGACCCTTGCTAGGAGACCCAGCTTGGGGGGCCGGTTCTAGGTGAACCGGTGCCTCTTGCTGAGCAATGCTGGGTGTCTTCTGATCAGGAGCCTAAAGGATCAAGGCAGTAAGCCCACAACACACCTGCCAAGTAGGAGAAGGCTGCCCACAGCTAGGCTGTGAGGGTAGGAGCCTTGCTTCAGCTGATCTGAGGTGCTCTGCTTTTGGACTGGGGCCTTGGCTTTCTCCGCACCTCCAAAGCATCCTCTGAGCATCCTCTGCACCCAGAGGCTCCATCTCTGGTGCCTGAAGTTCCACAGGTCCGGCTGTCTGGCGCAAGAGGACAGCTCAGGCAGTTTTACACTGTTGCTCCTTCTCCTTCACCAGCCTTGATCCAGTCTGCCCAAGACACCCTGCGTAGATCTGATGACATCCAAGTAGTTCTCCAGTTGGTGTGGAGGACAGAGGGAGCAGGCCAAATGTGGCAGCTAGATCCTGGCAGAGGAGCCAGCAGCTGGCAGTTCATTCCCTTTCCTGCTTGAGCAGAAAGTCTTCCTCCAGGCACCCTTGGCCTGGGCTGAAGGATCAGCATCCCTTGGCCTTGGAAGGGAGAGAGATGGCCTGCAGCCCTCAGGGACCCCACTGAGCCCCGCCCCATCTAAATGGGACAGTGGCCCCCAGAGAAAGGGCAGGGAGAGAATATTCCTTTCCTTGTTGTAGCCTGTGGCTGCATTCACAGACTATCCCCACCTGGCCATGTCAGATCCATTCCAAGTGGTTCCCTTTTTCCCTGATAAGGATCTATGTGTGCAGAGCCCACTACAAGGTGTTATATCTGATGTACAACCAACTTGGATCCCTTCAGGAACTGGGAGATGGGTATTGTGAGAATGGAGGCAAAATTTCTTGGGCTCAACCTAGGACTAGCTAGGATTATTGTGAGAATGGAGGCAAAATTTCTTGGGCTCAACCTAGGACTAGCTAGGATTTCCTCCTCCCTTGGAGTAGTGTGAGGAGGTGGGAAGGAGTTTCTGCAATGTTTCTGCTTTCCAAGCATAATTCTCAAGCTGCTTTGGGGAGCATCAGGAGCAGTGCTGAAACCTCCCTGAAATCCTAAGTAGCCCAGAATCACCTCCCCCTCCATGACAAGCCTCCTCTTGGCTAGCTAGATGCCCTGACAGAGTGTGGTACATGTGGGGTGGGCCAATGCCATCTGCCACATAAAGGACACCAGTATTCAGCAGCATTTTAATTTCATCAGGAAAGAAAACTCCCCTTCTAAAGGCATTTCCTCTAAAAGCCCTCCTGGTAAGAAAGGTTGGCACTGCTTGGCCCTGTAATTCAGGGAAGTGTCTGAAGGGACTCTGACTCCCTGATCAAAAGGGTGGCTGTCACCAAGCACTCTCAGCTCCACAGGACCTAGACTATGGGATCCCCACCCCCATCTGAAGGTGGCTGCCCTAGAGCAGGAGTGCTGTCTGGGAATTTTCTGTGGGGGGGTCTGACTGCAGCTTCAGGCTCCTTGTTGTGACCCCATGGGACCTTGCAAAGGGACTGGATGATAGATTGGCGGACTGTGGTCTTTGAGGCTTCCTTGCAGATCTTTGCTGACTTTGGCTAAATCTCCTTCTGAGTTAGGGGAAGCTACTGCCCAGTGGGATGCTCAGGGGATGCCCCGGGCCCTAACCCAATGTCTTTTTCAAGGGGTGCAGGTGGGGTCATCTCTCCCCTTGCCTTTTCCTCCCTCCTGCCTTTTACAGGAAGCTCTGGGGTGCCCAGCTTCAAAGGTAATGGCTTAGCCAAGGAAATCAGAGCACTGCCCCCCCGACTATACATGGGCCACTGGGCCGTACCAGCCTGATACAGCCCACAACCTGCCCTCTTCTCTCCTGGCACAGGCAGAAAGATGGCCTTTGGGGAGGGACACTGCTGGCTGGTTCTATACACCCCTCCAGCTTCTGTGGGTACATGACGAATTAGCCCTTCTGTTCTGCATAGAAGCTGGGGCCAACAGATTGCAACAAATAGCACAGACTGTGTTGTTTTTGTGTTGTTCCCTTCTGAGGAAGGAGGCTGTTCTGGCCCAGATGCTGTCCTAGCCCTCTCCCCACTGACCCAAGGAAGCTCAGGAAAGCAAAGCAAAACTGTTCCAGGAGGAGGCAGACATGGGGTGCAGTCAGCAGACTTGGAAGCTCAATGGACCCTGTGGGTCAGTCACGCTGGATTCTCCAGGGAGGAGACCCTCCTTTTTTACACTGAAGGCTCCCTGGGTGACCTCTTGCAGAAGCACTCCAAAGCCTGGTAGGGAAGGGGTTTTTCTGTCCCAGATTAAGCTGTGGGGTTCTGATTGGTCTGCAGGAAGTCCTAGGTTCAGTCCCTGCCATGTGGATAGCAGGTGGGAACCAGGCAAGGGCAGGTGGAGTATTTCTGTGGCCAAGATCAAATAAGGTAGCCCGGGAGTGGCTCTACTCTCACATAATCCCCCAAGACTCCTACAAGAAGGGGAGGATGGTGGGATGTGCAAACTTGCAGGAGCAGCAAGAAGATCCAGGCCCACATGTGTGTGGCCACAGCCTGGCCAGCCCCCAGAGGGAGAGAGGAGTTGTGAATTACTCAAGCACTGAGTAAGATAGGGTAGGGAGGCAGCAGAGCAGCTGTCATTCAGATGGAGAGAGG
>JANHZU010006630.1:43213-53797 GCA_032468055.1 Acrochordus granulatus | reverse complement strand
AGTGTGATGGGTGTGAGCTTGGGAAGACTCCAGGAGGCAGTGCAAGACAGGGGGGCCTGACGTAATGCAGTCCATGGGGTCAAGAAGAATTGGACACGACTGTACAACTGAACAACAACAAAAAGCAATTCTATACCTAATTACTGAGCAAGCCGTATTGAAGTCTGTGGCATTTGCTTCTCAGTAGACTTGAATAAAATTTGTACTGTCTGCACATTATCTTCAGCTAGAGTTGTAGTAGAGAACTTATATAATGTTGATCTTGAATGTTTAACCTCATATTTTAATAACATTTTACAGGACAAACATTGGCTTATTAGACAAGCAAAAACTCCAATGACAAATTCATCAATACAATTTCTAGACAATGCTTTTAGGAAAAGGTAGGAAACAAATTTTTATCGGATTTTTTTTTTTGCAAAATCAAAAACGGGTGAAAACATATGCTACAAATTATTGCTTTGATAGAGAAATTAGCTTTAGAAAGTATAAAGCTGATAGTACTTACAAAAAGCAGTGTTTCATCCACCCTAACTTTACAAAGTTCTCCAAATTATTGATTCAGCATGTCTGTTGAACTGGAGAGCAGCTAGCTGCAAAAGGGAAAAACAGACTCTACAATCTATGTAGTACTAAAATTCTCATATGTGTAACCTTTAACTGGGTTAAAGGTATCTCATATGGGCTAATTACAGATTGCATCCCAAATCTGGAACCCATGACTCCCATGGAATTGAAATTTGAAAAATTTTATAAAACATTTTATGACAAAAATTATAAAATATTTTATGACATAATACAAAATGTCATAAAGCATTTCATACATTCAACTCTTGATATTTGACTGGATTATATAATTCAGCATGAGCTACTTTCAAGGCAAATACATCTCTGAATATCTCCCTGAATTTTAAAGAACTTTTCCAGCACTTTAAAAGCTCTGCTATTGTTGAAGGCATTGAGGAATCTGGTAAGGAAATATCTCTGAAACAATCCAAAGGGTGACAAATTGCCTAGTCCTTATATAAAACTAATTGTGAGACTATGAGCTTGCCCCTAAATAGGTAGTACCCAAGAATTGATTATGCCTTAGTTATATTTTATGACTGAATTTTGTGGAATATGAAATTTTAGAAAGAGATTAGTAAGATTTTAGGGTATGAGCTGTTGGTTGCGAAATGGGCAGCATATAAATTTAATATAAAATATGCTACATACACTCATGTATATTGACCTATTAATTCAGTTGATTATTATGAACTAGCCTTCTGCAACTTGGTGCCCTTATAATTTGAGAAGTCCATATATTTTAGAGAGTACTAGGATGGGAGAGACCTGAGTTAAAGTAACTTGAAATTAGTTAGAAAGTCAAGTCAAGCATTATGCCTAAACTCAAACTCAGAAATGAAAATTAACCCAAAATACTGTTTTTAGATTACTTCTACTGAATGGAGTAACACATCTAACTAGAACTCCTGGTTTAAAATTAAAATTTTCCCTTCAATTGCTTCAATGGTTTGCTTACTTCCATTGCTGGAAGAATTAAATAGTGACATGTGCAGCATGTGCTAGTATGTTGCTCTTCATCTGTAAGTGAAAGATTGTCCTGAGTTTCAGCTGAGTGCTGTTACTATTGAGCAAATCAGATAATTTTTTAAGAAAGAACCCTAAAAAGCCCTTTGCCTAGGTCAGGTACTTAAAATATTTACCTGACCTTTGCTGATTTTAGAAAAAAGCTAAATAAACCATTGCTTTGTAAAGTGTATGAAATCCATTAATGTCTTCTGTGATATGTGAAATGCTGTTCCGTCTTTTGCATTTCAACCTAAACAATCCTGTTCCTATGTAGATGGCAGACACTTCTGTCAGTGGATGATCTAATAGAAAAACTTGTGAAGAAGCTGGAAGTTCACAGAGAGCTGGATAATACATATATTTTTTATACATCAGACAATGGATTTCATACAGGTAAATACATATTTATATATATGTATTTTAATATTAATTAAGGAATTCCAGACATAAATTTGGAGAACTTTAATTTAAAAACATGTGTTATTTTGAGGAAGAGAAATAATACAGACTCCTTGGACATCATTTAAGTTCAACTTAAGATATTCTCATCAGAAACTTATAAATTTAAAGCCAACAGATGAGCAACTAATGAAAAGTATTTTATGAAGATCAGATAAATTAAGAAGAAAAGTAGTTTGCAAATCAATCTCTGAAGTATGAAATACTTGGAAATACTCTGCTTTAGAATTTCTTGCAAGCCATAAGCGATAAGAATTTCTGCTCTCTATATTTGTAGGCCAGTTTTCTTTACCCATTGACAAACGGCAGCTGTATGAATTTGACATTAAAGTTCCGTTGCTCGTTCGAGGTCCAGGAATCAAACACAACCAGATAAACAAGGTATATTTTCCCTTGAGAACAACATTTATAATATGAATTGTATGTTGAATGTAATTAATGAGATTGCGAGATTTACTCGGGTACGGCCGTGAGAGTTGGACCATAAGGAAGTTTAAGCATTGAAGAATTGATGCCTTCAAATTGTGATGCTGGAGAAGACTATTGAGGGTCCCTTGGATGGCAAGGAGATCAAACCAGTCAATCCTACAGCAAATCAACCCTGACTGTTCATTGGAGAGATAAATATTGAAGCTGAAGCTCAAGTACTTTGGCCACATAATGTGCAGAGAGGACTCATTAGAAAAGACTGTGATGCAGGGAAGGATTGAAGGGAAAAGGAGAAGGGGACGGCAGAGGATGAGATGAATAGATAGCATAGTCAGTGTGATGGGCGTGGGCGTGGGAAGACTCTGGGAGGTAGTTCAGGACAGGGAGGACTGGAGTGCTGCAGTCAATGGTTACAAAGAGTCGAACATGACTGAGTGATTGAACAACAACAACTCACCAAATTAATTTTTTGTTCTCTGACCCTGGGTCCCACACTGTATCTTCTAGTTAAACTATAGTCTACTGCTGTCTCTTAAACAAAATCAAAACACAACCTTGTAGCCATACAGCCAATCTACAGCAATAAAATAACAAAGTCCTATTACAGACTCACATGTTGGGTGGGAAAAACAAGAGAGGAAGGGATGGAGGGACAGAGGAAGGAAGGAAGGAATTACTTTAGATATGGTACAAAACTTTGGCAAATGCTATTTTACTTTGCACAAGGGATGCAAACTAAATTTTCATCTCCCCCTTCATCCAAGGTTGGGTGTATAGCCAAGCCCCTCTTTAACTTATCTCTCATTAGTAACATATCTCTCATTAGTTTTCATTAAGTTCCATGAGCAAGAGCTTCCCTACTTTTCTGAAACAGGTTTGTCTGAAGGGGATATTTATTCTTATTTTACCTTTGGCCACCCAATTTCAGGAAGGACAATAAATGAGGCAAACCATAGAGAACAATTTAAACATATAAAGAAGCAGATTCCTGATAACAGCATGACATGGCATCAACTGTCTCTCAACTGCTGGCAAGACCACTGTGGTATAAAGAGATTTGCAAATAACTCAGCAGTTACTAAAGGAGCATGTGCTTACTGGAGACAAAAATGGTACAAACCTTTCAGTGCCTAGAGGACCTATTTCTGCTTATTAAATTCTGATTGTGCCTTAAATGCAACATACAATAGTCATAAAGTAGCCACTGAAAATCTTAGCTGGTTTATATGTAATACAGATTTACCAGATTCATAATATCCCAAATACATTCGCAAGTATACATGTCTGTTCAAAACATGTTAATATATTCATAATATAAATTGCAATTGTTTAGAAATTAATGTATTTGTTCTGTTTTTATATAGTTTGTATGTATTCTATAATTTATTTTAGAACATGCTCTGCTGTTGGTTGCTATAACTGTTTACTTTCCAAAGGAAATGAACATTTCCTATTTGCAGTCCAGCAGAGTATGAGGTTAAATAATTTTATTAAATCTTTTATTTACATGTTAGCCATATATGGCTTCCCATTTCACATTCTTGATTTTCAGCTTTGTCATTTGCTCCTTGAAACTAGTGGCATACTATACTTTTATTGGGTTTCCTTGTGTGAAATATAATAACATCCCTACCCACATACAGACACACAAAATGAAAAATCCCACGCCAACCCACACATCTGACTTGATTTTATCTTCTTTATATTATCACCTACTCCTTGCAGTCTTTCCTTCTCACTAACAAGTTTGCCTGGCAGCTACAAAATAGTTGCTAACCTTTGTTTTATTCCTTGCCTAAATCAAACAAATTAAACACCCTTAATTGTTTTTGCTTCCCTATCTTGTATGCTTTCACCTGAAGACTTCATATTTTAGATCCCCTGCTTAGAAAAGATTGAAGGATTGCCCTACTTATTAATACAGTACTAGCAATTTTTTAAAAAATTACAAAAGTCCTGAAACTGATAAACTCTGCAGAACAGATTGTTCTAGCATTGTACATTGTTCTTTTACATGTCCTTTTACAGATATCTCCGGGCCTTTGAGCATGATTACATATTAAAGTTTGCAGATCTCTTCATGTATCAATTTGTTGGATTCTCTCAGAATCCTCACATCATCCATTCCTACCATCCCCTGCTACATACCTAAAAACCCAACACTACAAGGATCCAGGGATGGATTATGTCATAGGATCAAATCGTTAATACAACTTCTCCCATATAATAGATCTTCAGATATTTTTAGACTATGATTCTCCTTTTCTTGAGTCACCATGCCAAAAGTCAAGAACAATAAACATTATGGTTTAAAGTAATTTCCAATCAGGAAATGATTATCTTTAAAATACAAATGCCTAGAAGGGTCAGATAGCTTTACAGATTTACCACCTGCTTCATGCAGCAACCATTTGAAGTTACATAGTACTAAAAAATAACTTTGCAACCAATATTCATGTTTACAATCATCACAGCATCTCACAGTCACACAATCATTTTTCCTTGCTTCACAACCACATGAATTTACAACTGTTTCATCTTTCAGTCATATGATTGCCATTTGCATATTTCACAACTGGCTTGCAAAAAAACAGAGTTAACTGTACACCATTTTGAGTCCCTCTGAAGGTGAGCTTCAGAGCGTATTATTGGACAAATAATACAGAAGGCAGAAGTAAAATCATATCATTTCTTTTAACAACCAAAAGGAGAAGTAAGGGCATAAGTCTCAGAATCATGTAATTTTCTGCTTAGTGACCAAGTTGCTAATCTCAGTTGTGGTCACTAAGCAAGGTCTATCTCTATTATATTGCACATGATGTACAGCTCTGAATCTGCAAACACCTTGCAGAACTGATCCACACAGTGCTCAGAAAAATTAGATTTAATGTTTACTTTTCCACCCCAATTCCCCAAAATATTAATTTTCTCCATTACATAGGCTAATAAAGGTTTGGGGGCAAACTTCCATTTAGTTCCTATAATCATAGGTAATAAAAGCAAGTCAAAAAGAAAATCTGACAAGAATATTTTAGGGAAAGTGGTTCTGTGTACAGTTATATTCTGATCTTTCTCAAAAGTAACTTTTGAAAATGCTTAACCTCTTTGAAATCTCATCTGCTGCTAATCATTTCTTTGGGTATTATGTAGCAAAATTAATCAATGTATAAAGTAAGTATCTTGAGTGAAGTGCATGCCATTAATGTATAAAATGGTGCTTACTGAATGTTTTAGGATTGCCATGATGCAAACTGAGTTCCTGATCCTGCGAATAATTTTTCTTTCCTCTTATACATGGAATGCAGTAGCACAAAAGGATTGGAGACTGACAGGAAAGACAGACAGACAGACATAAAGAAAGAAATATGAGAGAGGAAAAAAATACTGGGTCGGTCTCTACTATCTGTATTCTTAGAAAATCTGAGATGACAGCCCTGTTTTTAAACATGTATTTTTTTCAAATAAATTCCTTATTTAGAAATAAATCCCACTGGATTTAGAGAGTTATTCTTTCAGGTAAGAGCTTTAGACACTGAGTCCAGATTTTTTATTAAGATGATGTTATCTCAAGCAGTTAAGACACTGGGCTTGTTGACCGGGAGGTCAGCAGCTCAGCACTTCGAGGCCCGAGTGCTGCTTCATAATGGGGTGAGCTCCCGTTACTTGCCCCAGCTCCTGCCAATCAAGCAGTCTAAAAGCATGTGAAAATGCAAGTAGATAAACAGATACTACCTTCAGTGGGAAAGGTAACAGTGTTCCATGAGCATGCAGACCATGGAAGTGTCTTCAGACAAATGCTGGCTCCCTCAATTCCCTGTGAATTGGAGATGAGCACCACTCCCTGAGTTAACCATGGCTGGCAGGGGAAACCTTTACCTTTTTATCCATGGCAAAGCAGCCTAATTTAAAAGACTGCCTTTCCCTTCAAGACTTCTTGGTTTTTAAAAATGGATTTATCTGCAGCTATCATCTTTGATAAGTGCTGTGTTGTACATCTAACCTGGCTGATTTGAAAACTGGAGAATAGGACCAATGGGAAAGATATCCAGAACATCTCTAGCTCTTATGGTTAACTAGCATTGGCTCATCTAACAAAGGATCAAGTTGGATTGACAGAACTAAAGAACAAGCCAATTTGGCAGGTGCAAACAATCACAAGTTAATGAAGTCCATCCCTAAATTATCACGCCCAAAGACTTTTACCTTAATGGAAAGTTAATGAATGTTTAGGCACTTGCAACTTTCTTCTTTCAAAACTTTTCCCCCACAATACAGCTATCCAACCATGTCCAGCTCTTGGTTACAGACCATAGAACAGAACCAGAGTGCTCATGAGTTCATTTGCTGAACTTGAGCAGAGAGCCCTGGCAACGTCCTGTACAAATGTAGCAGATGATGGATTTAAAAAAAAAAGCAAGCAAACTAAAAAGCACATTTAACACCAAATAACTGAATAGCAAACAAACATAGAAACCCAGGGAGCCATTTGCATGAAATTGCAGATTAAAGCTGGATCACCCTTTAGTCTTTAGGAGAAGCCAGTTTATATCAAGTCAAATTAAGGTAATCCCTTAATGAGCTAACTAACTAATTAATTAACTGAGGTTCATTCTTTAGAGCCCATATATGTATGCCTTTTAAATTCAGGATTATCTGCTATTTTAATTTTTGCTGTTTCATGTGAGTTGTCTTTCTCTGTCTTTAAAAAATGTTATTGCATTGGCTTAACTTCTCTGGGAGTTCTTCTATTTTTACAGGAAAATCCTCTCTAATTCAATAATTGATGAAAATTGCCACATATGCTTATAGGATATGAATGCAAAATACGGAGAGGAGGTCTTTCCTTTTTTCATTGTTTACCAATATAGAACAAATAAAGTGTGGAGTCCAGGACAACTTTTTAATAATATTGAAGAGTAGTATCTATAAATGCACAAGCTATAGTTCATGGATATGACAACTATGGGGTGGAATGGGCAGGGGTAAAATGAGTCAAGATAGCAGGTACAATTGTGCAATCAAAGACTTTGCATGCATGATGCACAAAAAAAGAAAAAAGAAAGAAAAAACAGGTAGAGTTTCAGTCACATAGTTATGGCTGGCATCCTGACTTTCTTAACATCTCTCCCCACCCCCAGCAGGTGTCCTTGCTCTCAACAGTGTTAATAAACCTCATTCAAGATACAAGAGTCCAATAAGCAAAAGCGAAAAGTAAAACCAGCCTTTTGAGGGGAGACACTGGAGATATTTTTTTTTTTAAATGCCCTCTCTGTGAAAAGGTTCATTTGATTCCTACTTTGCAAATTATTTCCCTGGGAATTTTAGGAAACCATTTTAGATTTTTTAAATATTGCTGTTGAATTACTGTGATTTTATCTGCTAGATGATGGGATGGCTGATATTTCAAATTTTTATAATCTTTGTTGTGTGAATGTTTTTGTTGTTTGATACCAAATCAGTTTATAGTAAATATTTTGACTAGTTTTGTGCATGACCTTGATGGTTCCAAGAATGGGTAGAGTTAAATATTTCATTCTCCCTTTTCGACTTTTATTTTCTTTGACATGCTGATAGGATGGAGTTTAAGGACAGAACTCTTCATTCTTAAAACTCTGATCCTCCCATGGATCTCCTCTGCCCACTTTTTCATTGGAGCCATAGACATGGCATGCAAAATTTACTGTGGCCTTCAGTTGAATATAAACTTCAGAACTTTAAGAGAAAGATTAATCTAGATCTCATCAGCATTCCTAAAGCAATTCATACCCAAAGAATCACATTTAGAAGACCCCAGCCTTCCAGTATTTCAGGGGAGGGAGGAAAAGCCCTAAATCCAGAATGGAATATTGTGAACCATGTTGTGAATCTTAATTAATGTAATTATAAACAGAGATTTATATGAAACAATGTTGATATTAGTGAAGTTAAATAATTTGGCAGCTCCTTTTTATTGAGATGCCTCATAAATGAACTTGAATTATTACACAGAATGTACAAATATATGCACATTCAGCAGTCAGAAGTGAGTGAATCCACAGCAATGTTAAACAATCTTCAATCAGATTAAACAGTTTATCATTACTACACAGATTAGATTATAATTTTCAGACAGTTTTACTTTAGCTAAAACAACAGATTTACTAATTTCCATGCCTATGAAATATTGAGCCCTGCCTAATATTTGTGTTAAAGGGGAGCTTTCTCTCATGACCCTCTATTTCAAAGCCTATCTCAAATGTGAAAACTGTGGCAAAGATTATTTTTATTCTCTGGCAGAACAGATTCATGTGTGTGTGTGTATTTAAGCAGAACTCACTTAATGTTCTTTTTTCCCATTAATTAATCTGTCACTCAGACACACTCTGGGGTCTCATTCTTTGCATCTGTTGTGCGGCTGTGTAAGAAATTAGACGCTCCTGTTTTTAGCTTCTTTTTCAACTGGCAATACAGAGGTAAGTGGGGCAGAGGAGGGAAGTTCAGATCTAAAGGGATAAAAGAGACTGATGGGAATCTCTGTGTGAAGGCTCCAACCTTTTTCTTTGTTGGCAGTGTGTACAAGTGCCAAATCTGTAAAACAGTGCTTATGACATTTGATCTAAACCTGTCCCTTTTGTACATCTACATACAGAAGGCTAGAGAAAATCAGCAAATCTTGGATTGTAACATCACACCCACTATTGTGCAGATCAGCCTCCCACCTTTCCACGAATATCCTGGATACTGCCTTATTCTAAAACAGAGGTAGCAAGGGGAAATGTGAATTTGAATTATACCCCCTCCTTGCAGAATCCTAAAGGCTTTTGGATTTCACAGGTCACACTTTGGTGTCAAACTAAATTGGAGACAGAGAGAGATTTCCATATTATAGTGTGATTACCTAGATTGGATAGATTGGCCATGAATTTTAGGAGTGAAATATAAATGATACAATAAATTGGATATTTTTATTAGAAAGTTTTATAAACTATTAAATCGCAAAAACATTGAATCATCAACCTTTTAGTGAATGTCAGTGAAACTGGATAAAGGATTAATAAAGCAAAGCACTGATGCCAATATTTTATAACAGAAAATTGAATAATTGCTTAGGAAATAATGTATATTTTGTGATTTATTTATACATCTGGTAGTCATTATTATAAGCAGAAAACTCCTTCTGAATCAAAAGTAATTTGCAGTATGGGGTGGGCAGTGATTGGTAAAACTGTACTTTGTCTTTCTATCTTGACCAGGACTGCAGGAAAGTTGCCGGAGTGTGAGCGGTGCTACGTTTTTCAGGATTTAGGGGTTGTTTCCCTATTTGGAGTGAAGGGTGGAATATAATCATTGGCTTTGCAGATGGTTAAGTTGTTTATTTTACCTTTAAAACTCTCCCAATGGGAAGAAGTGATTTATCAGATGTGTTGACATTTTTCAAGTCTGCATTCGAGACTTTAAGAGAAGGAATTCACCTTGCCTCTTCAGAAACAAAACCCAGTCCCACAAAATGAACAGAAACTAGGTCTGAAAATTTTGTCCCTCTTCACTCTGGAGAAGATAACCACAAACAAGAACATGAAGCACTTTATGAAGAAAATATAAATCCTGTGTTCTATGCAAGAATTTGCATGTCCTTTGTGTTATACACTGTAATTGCTGAGCAGTAGGTTGTATATTTCATGCTTCTCCTCTCCTTGGAAGCATTTCTCAGTTGCTTTCATACTCTCAGTTTCGAATTATTTAAAGCAAAGGGGAAGAGACAGAGGCACTGGGATTCTGATTGTACAGTGGATTAATAATACAGATGGAAAACATAGCCATCAAGGAATTCCTCAGATCAGTGATGATGTGATCATCCAAAGTGGGCTCTGCCACAACAAAGATGTCAGAAGTGAATGGAACATATACATCCTTATCCTTCTCAGCTAGAAATATGTATAAAAATATGCCTGTCTTTGAGAAAATTGCATAAACATATGTTAGAATTCGGGTATATCTAGATAAAGCTTTGAGGAGGGCAAATGGGGCTTACTGCTGTAGTTATGTAAGTTAGTGAGAAAAAGATCATCATGCAAAATGCTGGGCTGGATGAATCACCAGTTGGAATTAAGATTGCCAGGAGAAATATCAACAACCTCAGAT
>JANHZU010006630.1:21753-35776 GCA_032468055.1 Acrochordus granulatus | reverse complement strand
GCTCACCCCGAGGAAACCCAGATGTTGTCGCGTCTTATTCTTCCTCTCGCCCCGATCCCGTGAGGAGCCCGCTGGCCACGTGACAAGCCACACTCAGAAATGACTTTTTCTAAATCTCTGGAATGGAAAGACATTGCAAAATTCTCTTATTGTAACCTTACAATAAAGGTAGCATTAATATTCTTGTTTTTGGTTTCCTGGTCTGGAATACCTTGAAGGGCTGCCAACATATGTATGTGTGCTGTATTTTATATGAGATGTAGTTTTCAGATAGTCCTCAAAGATACCCCATTGTAGAGCACAATGAAGTAATTTAAACATTAAGGACAATGCTGGACAAAGGATCTCTGGCTGGGCTTTCCTTCTGCTCATCCAATAGTAGCTGTGAGTGGAAAAAGACTCCCATTTCATGACTAATGCTGCCTCCTTGAGAAGCAACTCTGGAGCTGATTGAGAATTGTAATGCACAATTAGAAAGTCTATTTTATTTGAGTTCAGATTCAGCCTTTCATCTAATCCAGACCACTATAACCTTGAATCATTGGGTCAGGTGTTCTATGATCTGAGATGGTGATGTATAGCTGGATGTCATCAAAATACTCTTGGTGCCTTATCCCACCTACATCCCAGGTCAATGGCTGGCTTCAAGCTGATCTTAAAGAGCAGAGAGAAATTACTGAATCCTGAAACATACAACAAATGATGGGCCACCGAGCCAACATCTCCCTATACCACTTACCAGAACTTCACATAAAAAAGCAGTACAACTGAATGACAATCACCTCCAACTTTTACAAATACCCAGAAGCATATCATGGGCAAAGGTCTCAAAGCCGCTGAAAGATCTAATAGATCCCCAAAAGGTGAAATACCCTTCCTGTAAAAAAATTTAATGCTTACCCACTGAAGGAATGAATGAGCCATTAAGGCAGGAGTTAACGAAGACTGAAAGAAGGAAACTCAAACAGTCTGACTTGATTTTGTTTGCTGTTAGAGAACCATGGACAAGCTTTCAAAATTAATCTCAACCTTTTGCGATACAGACATTGCAGAGATTCTAGGAATGTTGTTTACAGTATTGTTATAATAATCAAAACCTGAAAACCCTCAAGTTTCTTTAGAAAGCCTTTTGTTTTTAACTTTCGGTTTCTTTCTCAAGCTCCCTTTAACCTCTGGACTGCATAATCTCTTGTCCAAGTCCCTCCTTAATGGGTCATTCACGCCATCCCCAAGGTCAGCTCCAAATTACATTACACTCATCCAGGTACTAAAAAAAGTCATCCATCAGTGTGACCAATGTGATTTCAGCCTCAAGCCCAGATTCTGTTTCTAACTGAAACAGATGTGCTTTCTCTGTGGATATGAAATTTACATCCATCCACCCATCCATCCATCCATCCATCCATCCATCCATCCATCCATCCATCCATCCATCCTTCTTCTTTCTTTCTTTCTTTCTTTCTTTCTTTCTTTCTTTCTTTCTTTCTTTCTTTCTTTCTTTCTTTCTTTCTTTCTTTCCCTGAACACTAGTTACAACTGCTCTTCACATCTTCTTTCTGAAGGTATAGTGTGGTTATAACATGGTTACGGAGAATAAGGGCTCATTCTCTTATTAGTTTCAAGTCCTCATGTCTTTAGGCAACTATCTGAACAGGATTAGAATTATCCTTAGAGATTTAGAGTGGAATGAAGTTTAGGAATGCTGTAAAATAAAGTACAGTAAGCATATAATAATAAAGGGGAAAGCAAATGTGATGTGAGTTTTTTTATAGAATTGAATGACATTATAGAGCAATTAATTGGAAGTTAATTAATTATTGCTTCTCTTTTCCTTTTTTAAAAAATCAGAAAATATATCTTATAGAAACTGATATTGGGGCATTTTGGAGATGTAAAACCAGCCCTGGGGCATAGAGAAAGAAACTTCAGAAGACTGTTTAGAAAATACTGCTATGCCTAATGCAAATATCCAAAATATTAAAAGAATAAAATATGGCATTTCCAAGGTTTATGACACATTCAAAGAGAATTTCATAATTCATCTCCAAGTGAAAAACACCTGAGCATTTTTCAGAAAAGCCAGTTTTACATAGACTAACAACATGGAGGTAGGCAAAATTTTAGCCCTAAAGACTACAGTCAGTGCTGGTTTATAGATTGCAAACAATACAAACCTACAAACAATGCATTACAAGCACACATTCCCTGACATATTTATTCCATTTTCCTACTCCTCTGCTGCCAAACACAGTCCAAAAGCAGTCAATTACATCCAAATTCACTGGGAGGCAGGCAAGGATGTCATGGGGAGGTAGGTAAAAACTTCAAGTTGACAACTGTGACCACACAATACATTTATGCTCCATTTTTTTCAGGCATCATGCATGCAACACATATAAGTGGGGGGGGTGAATTTTTGATTGCAGAATCACAATCACCATCTTGACCTTTTGGTGCCCCCATGGGAGGTAAAGACAAAACTCCTTTGTTCCATCTCAAAAATCCTGTTACATTAACAGTAGGTGAAGAGAAATCTATTTCACTAACCACTCAGCTGCAAAATAGGCTGATCAGCAGAATAAATGAGTGCAACTTTTAGAGAGGGTGGTCTGCAGATTTCTGGTTGTCTGCACATGGCTTAAAGCCATATTCTCTGTTCTGGTACCTTCTAGTTCTGCCATATTACAGTTCCCCTCTCCCCTTTAAGACCCATAGCTAGGAAATAAAAAAGCTGCAATGTAAAACACCTGGAATATGTAAAAGGATGGGATTGTACTCCATTGTACTCAAAAGTATCAGTAAATTAATGACTTAGAAATATTAAGTTTGGTTCATTAGCTGTATCTTGACTGTGGTATGCTTTTTAAAATACTGTAGGCACAGGGAATTCTTGTTTGTTGGGAGGGAGTGTTCTGCGTTAAATACTTCATGAAGCAGGGGAGAAATGAGCAAATAGTTTGAACCTATTTGATTGTTTGCCCCCTTCAGTTTTATGATTATGTCCTGGTACTGTCTCTTAACAACTACATAGATAGATTTTCTTCACAATGATCTGTCTGTAATCTAATCCAACAGCTCTTCCTATGGTGCACTCATTGTTACTGTAACTGAGTCCATCCACCTTGCTGTTGATTGTCCTCTTTTTTCTTTCATATTCCCAGCATTAGACATTTCTTCAGAGAACTTTTATGCAAATAATGCATAAAAGTAGAATCATTAAAATTTGTGCCTCAAGTGAGAACTCTGAGTTGATTTGAAGATTTAATTGCTTGTTTTCTTGGCTCTCCATGGTCTTCTCAGGAATCTTCCCCAATGTCAATATTGAAAAGCATCAGTGCTCTTTCTATCCCGTTTCTTCAAATATCAACTTTCACTTTCATAGTGTCACAGGGAATGTCATTGCTTGCACTATTCTGATGTTTTAGGTATTTTAGGTACAGTGACATCTGAATATCTTTTACAAGGTTTTCATGGCTGTTCTACAAATTCTTTCTCTGCAGCACATTTCTTGACTGATTGTTCTTTTATCGTTGATGATTGATCCTAAAAAGCAGAAGTTGTCTACATTTCAATATCATCATTGCCAATTTCTAATGCCGATTGTCAGACCTATTGTCATTAGTTTGGTCTTCTTTATATCTAATTTTAAACCCATTTTTTATTGTGCTCCTTAACTTTATTACTAGAATTTTTAGACTTTTTGTTTTTTTGGCTCTCAGGGTGGTATTATCAGCATAGTACATGTTATTGGTGTTACTTCCTCCATTTTTAAAACCACATTCATTTTCTTTCAATGGTTCCCCTTTATATACATTCAGCATATAGGTTGAATAAATAAGGGGAGATTACATATTTTTGTCTCACTCCTTTGCCAATCTGGAGCCAGTCTGTTTCACCATATTATTTCAGTTTTGTAGCTTCCTGACTTATATATAGGTTTTGCATGAGGACAGTGAGATGTTCTGAGATTTCCATTCTTCTAAGTACATTCCACAGCTTGATGTGGCTTATACAACCAAAGATGCTCCTATAATCAATGAACCATATACTGATTCATTTTGGGTATTCTTTGGTTTCCTCAATTATCCTGCATGCATGAGCAACAATATGTTCTGTACTTGACTTTTTTTAAAGCCAAATTGAACAAATGGCATTTTTTCCATGTAGGCTCTAATTTATATTGGATGGTTTTAAGGATTATTTTTCTCCTATGTGAAATTAAAAATACTGCATGTTAATATGAGTACTCTTTTAAGTCACTTCTTTTGGCATTGAAATGTAGATTGATGTAATCTGTTGCCATTTTGTCATTCTCCAGATTTCCTGGCCTAGTTTGATTAAAATATTTATTAATTCTTCTTTTCTTGCTTGCCATATTTCTGTGGGTATTCCATCTAATATCTTCTAATGCAAGAGGTTCTGATAAATAATAAATATCTTCTAAAGTAGTTGCAAGTTGACATCTCTACTGTACAGTATTTCAGAATATTCCTTCCATCTTTGTCTGGTCTTCTTTAAATTGGTTACTATCTGTCCTTTGGAATCTTTTAGCATAACAATTGGAGTTTCTAATCTTCTTCTATTAATATTTGTTGTAACATTGCTTCTTGTCTTTTCTAACAGCTCTCTGAAATTGTTTCTTAAGTTCCTTTCAGAGACCTTGTCTTTCTTGATTTTGGCTTCTCTTCTTGATAATTTCTATGGTTTGTTTTGAAATCCATTTGCTTTCTTTTGTTTTTCATTTTGGCAGTCTCTTTTCATATTCCTCCTTAACAATTTCTTTAAGTTGATTCCACAGCTTCTCTGGTTCTTGCACATTAACAGGTTGTGATCTTGTCTATAGTCAATAAAGGGGCATGGTGGCCAAGTGGTTCTGGGCTTGCTGACCTGAAAGTCAGCAGCCTGAGTTTTAATGCTGTCATTGAGCTTTTCCATCTTCTTTTAGCAATCATGTAATCAATTTAATTTCTATGTAATCCATTGGATGACGTCCATGTATACAGACGTCATTGTGGCTGTTAGAAAACATTATTAGTTATAAAGAAATCACTGGAGCGGCAGAAATTTGTAAGTTGGTCTCTTGCTTTATTTTGGTTTCCCAAGCATATAATCCAACTACATTTCTTCCTTAATATTTCCAATTTTAGCATTGCACTCTCCAATTACAAACAACACATCTTGCTTGAATGTTCTGTAAATTTCAAACTGATAATAAAATTAATCAAACTTCTCTTTTTCAGTCATTGAATGTATTGTTGCTGAGTATTGTTCTTGCTATATCCTTCCTAACTACAAAAGCAATGCCACTTCTTTATTTTTCATGTCAAGTAATAAACATGAAAGTGTCCTATTGAAATCCATCTCAATTTGCTGATGCTTCAGATGTCAATTTGTAGTAGTTTCGTTTCATCTTTCACTACATTGAGCTTTCTATGTTCATGCTTCTTATATTCCATATTCTTGTTTTTGCAGTTTTGGACTTTCTTTTCCTATGCAACAACAGCAAGTAAATATCCTGAAGGCTTTAATCTAATCACATAATAAACACCATTAGTATTCTAAAAGATCCTCACCTCTTTCTCAATAGCAAGGTAAGTGCCACCTGACCTGAAGGCCCTTCATCCAACACTATGTCATCAATAATTTTATATTTTCCATCCATGTGGTCAAAAATACAGGAGTGCTTTACCACTGCCTTCTCCCCACAGTATGAGTTGATGCATTTGCCACTAAAATGATCAACCACCTCCAGCATCTTCCTCTGTTACTTCTGTCCAATATAAATGCCTGCTTGTTTTTGTTGGGATGATCTTCACACTTTGAGTGACCCTGCTTGAAATTTATACTATTGATATACATTCCTAGTATTATATCTCATCCCTTCCAATAATATCCCCTGCTCACCAGAATGAGACAAATAGCAGAATGCTTGGAGAGTAGGCTTCAGTTATACTGAAAAAAAAAATAATCCAGAAATACTTCTACAGTGATGCTACTTTGACATTTTTTTAAATATCACAAATGGTGAAAGTATACCAAGGCAGAGTACAGTGCTTTTCCTCCAGCAAGTGGCCACTTACTCTTCCCACTGAATGATTACTAATATTGGGACCACTGTTTTCCATCAGCCTGGTTCTCTACACATTTTTCTAGAAATGCCATTGATGCTTGTCTTGAACTAATTTTAATTAAGTGAATACCTTTGTTTTAAGTTGCAGAAGATGGATTAGATGCCTGGTGCACAGAGAGGGTTACCTGTCTGCAGAATCCGTCATGAAAGATTTTGTAATACTCTGACACTAGTTCAATGCTATAAGTGTCATCTTCTTCCTATGTTATATCACCCTTCATTTGCTACACAGAACTTCCTTATCTACACAGGCCAGGGCAAACCTGTTCTCAGTATCAACAATCAGTAGATTACCACATCTTATCAGTTCATGAGCAGACAAAAGATACTTAGCAGAAGGATTCTGAGACAGTGCAAGGGACAGTTAAGAAATAACACTTTTCCTTCAATATGCTATGCAAAGAAATATCACCAGATACTGTATGGTGCCTTAAAAATGAATTAAAAATGAATACATTGAATAATTCAGGAAGAATTTGAGCACTTGTGAATCCAACACAGCAAAAAATAAGATCAGCTAATGAACCTCAAGTTGACTCTCCATTTAAATGCTACTTCTGCAGTCCTCCTTTCTCACATGACACTGTCAGTTCATTTTGAAACAGGTAATCATCTAACACCCATTACCATTCCAAAGTTGATAATGCAAAATAAAGCTAAAAATAGAAGAGTTGAAAAAAAGAAATAATATAATCTTTATTATGAATTATGAGTAAACACAATATCAACAATCCCCACTGAGAGGATATAAAGTTATTGTCAAGATTTTAATTTATATTTCTCCAAAATATAATGAAAACTTCTTATCAAAGCTAACGCATCTCTATTTTATAGACATGGGTGCCTATTTTGCTCCAGATTTCTCACTGGGTTATTTCTCACATTTGGAAACAGACTTCTTTAGATCCTGTTTCACTTACCTTAATTCCCATTGTTGTGATATGAATACCATGCAGCAGCATTTGAATGGTATTGTCACTTTTAAAACCTGCAAGCTGGTGGTTGCAATCTGATGCCTACCAACTTACAGATTTTAACTCACTCTTGAAGTAGCCCATGTACCATTTCAGGCATTTAATATACTAAAAATGACTTAGCCGTAAAATTATGACCATGAGGTTTGCCAGTCCTCTGACCAATATCCAATTGCTTTGCCATCCTGCTGTCCCACACATCTTATTGACTGGTGCCTTGGATACTCTTCCTGATTTTTGAAAGCTCTACCTACTATCAGTGACCAGCTGGAAAGTGATTGGGGAAAAATGAAGAACATTAAACCAGATGGATACATTGAAAAATCACTAAAACTTTGGAAGAAGTTTTTAACAACTGTATTACTTTTTCACCCTTTTCTTTGTTCTCTTAATTAAAAATATAATGAAACTCAACTCAACTGCAATCCATTCTGGAAGAAATGGCCCTCTCAGGATTCCAAATAACTGGTCTAATAGGGTGAGAGGCTGTAAAAGCACAAGTGAAATTTTTGGCTTCCCCATGTTAATTATCTTCTCTTCTCAACAACCTTACTTCTGTTCCGCTAAAATGGATTGAATGGTTATTCATACTGTGAAGAATAGTTGCATGTGAGGATAGGAAGCCAGGGCTCTGAAATCATCTGCTGTAACCACCCTTGTCTAAAAGACTCCAATTTATCAAATTTGTTGCTTTGCAATACTGTGCGAAATTAAAAAAAAAAGATGATTCTTCTCCCTCATGCATAACAGATGTTATTGGAATTTAGGAAACAGGCTGAAATTTTGCTGTTATTATAATGAGAAACACAGAGACAGGCAGGCTAGCAGTAAATGCTGTTTTAAAAAGTACAGCGCAAGGGACACAGCGGGTAAACCATTTTAATTATCTTAAATTTTTCAAAACCACAACAGTTCCAAAAATATTCAACCAAGCCACTGCAATCTATGAATTTGTTCATCTGGATGCCCTTGTTTGTAAAGATTTGCATGTTTAGTAACTTATATTTTCAAAGAGGCTGAAATGATGTACCTAAATGATTGCTAACAAATTTCTCAAGACAGATACTCATATAGGTTATTTCCAATCCATAACAGATCATAACAAGACTGTATCATAATTTAAGAGAACATTTTTGTAAATTATATATCATTTGTATATGACACCAATCAAGCTCTCAAAAATGTATACAGGAATATCAAACCAGTTTTGGAAGTGTGAAAAAGAAGAGGGGATCTTCTATCAAAATGATAAAATGATAAAGATCTTTTAGAAAGATTGGAAACCTTATATGGATTTTTGTTGAAAAAGAAAAGACCAAATTGATGATTTATGGATTTGGGGACTAAAAAAGATTAAAAGAAAAGGACAAGAGTATTACAGAGTAAGAGGAAAAAAGAGGGTAACAAGCAAGATGGCAACTACTCTATAGAAAGTAGGGTAGAAATCATGATTTTTTATCCTCTTTTCTTTTTCTTACCTTTTAATTTGTTATACTTCTATTGCATTAAAAAAATCTAACAATAAATACATAAAAAGCATAGGAAGAGTTAAAAATTAAGGTAACTTAAAAGAAGGCCAACTTATTTTATTTTCTATATACAGCTTATTATACCTTTGCTCAGATGCTTCACTGATTTTACTGAGGAGTTTTTCTATGTGCTTTTTTCCCTTGGGATTGCATCCTTAGAATAACAAATGCAAACACCTGTCTTTCCAGTGGTAGACTTTTCTGTCTAGTAACTTATTAGCAAGATACACATAAAAATCCAGCCATACCAACTTTTACCACTACAGATTCTGGTAGTTAAACATATACATGGTTGCTATCAGTTCAATCTGGCATTTGATAAAGGCCAAAAAGCACTAAATAAGTCTTATTGTATTGATCTAAGGTCATCTATGCCAAAGGATAATCAATAAATAAGGACAATTGAGTGGTTCTGTAATAAAGTCCATCTCACTGGACTTTGAAAAAAATTACAGCATGAGAGATTAAATTCTTTTGCCATTGGCAGCTCATCAAACTAAAGTTATATCAGAGGAGAAAAATTACACTTCCTGAGCAGTGATGGGAAAAACTGATCAGCAGAGAACAGATTTTACTACTTAGAACAGCTCTTGGCAAAGTCATTCCTAGCCTTAAAAGACCGAGGAGTCCAGTGTGTTCTTTCTAGCTGACCAATAAGAGAGCTGCATTTTGGATATGAAGTGAAAAAAGTGCTTTGCAACATGCCTTAACCAAATGTGTGCTTTTGCCTGGGATTATGCTGTAGCTGTGGGGGGCTGCTGTGCAATCCTGAGAACAGACACAGCTGCTTTAAGACATTTCAGACAACTGCTTTATGAACATTGTCATATGTTTCAAAGCACCTTTTTCATTTCAGATCTGAAGCAATGCACAGCCCTAATGCTATGAGCTCAAGATACCCTCAGTCTTTCCAGGTTTTTAACTTTTTAAGTTAAAAATACCTCCCATATAGTGAAGAGCAATCAGATGGCTAAAGGGAAGAATAAAGACATTCAAGTATTTGATTACTTTCTTTTTGATTATTTGATGACCTTGAGTCAGTCTTGATTCATGGTGACTGTCTGGACTGTCTGCTGCTTTCTTGGCAAGATTTCAGAAGCAGTTGCCATTGCCTTTTTCCTAGGGCTGAGAAAACGTGACTAGTCCAAGGTTACCCAGCCAGCGTTGTACCTAAGGTAAGTTTAGAACTCATAGCCTCCTGATTTCTGATCTGATGACCTAAACTGCACTAAACTGGCTCACATATACTCAGATACTTTATTGACCAAGCATTGTTAGACATGCAAGGAATTTGACTCTGGTACAGCAGCTTGCGGTATACTTGCAACATCAGTAAACAGTAACATAAATAAGATAATGTACAACAATGTTAGTAATTCGATAAGTGTGCAGTCAATAGAAGGAAGTATAAAGTGTGGAATTAATTAATAATAGAATTAATATAAAGTGTGGAACACATTAGACAGAACTTCTGGGTTACTTAGAATTCTCTACTTTCTGTTCCATCTATCTTGCATATCTATCTTGCAGCATAATCATAAAGCATGGGTCAGGTATTCATTTGACTGATGGCATGAGGGATAAAGCTGTTCTTGTGTCTGGTAATTTTGATATGCAGTACCCTGTAGCACCTACCAGATGCAAGAGGTTCAAACAAATTTTGTCTGGGTGAGAGGGGTCTGCAGATATCTTCACCACCACCACCAACAGTGATAGTCACATAAGTATACGATCAATATCAGCATTCAGTAGCTTGTTACAAAAGGTATTTCTGAAACCAATTGAAGTGGGAAAAAGAAAGGAAATATTTGCATGTGTGTTTTGGTTGTCTGCCCAAACAAAAGCAAAAACAATCCACTTTTTCCTAAAGGGTCTTCAAACTGTACCTACAGATCAGTCAAAGTTTTCTGTTTTTTGCTATCTTAAGTTTATTTCCATGTGTGATTGGAAAAGAACACCAACATAATAATTGTTTGTATTTCTGAATGCCCTTTTCTTAATACAAACATTTTATACATTTGTTTTCTTTTTATTTTGTATCTACTGTCAGAAATAACTGCAATTTGCTTATTTTTTTCCCTTGAGATACATATTTGTGTGTGGGTGTATCTGTGTCTGACTAAATAGACAGATAGACAGACAGATGATAGAATGATCACAAAATTTTGAAATATGTGAATTCCAAGGATAATAATACTCTGGTTTGCATACTGATTTGACGAATATGAATTTAATTAATTCTTCTTAAACCAAAGAATCCTCTCTTCTATTCCATGTTATTTCAAAAGTAATAGAGAAAGAATTATTAGGGCTCAAATACGAGAAGAATTTTATTTATTGTACTATTTCCCTGCCAAATTTTCTAAAGAATCCCAGCAGTTTACAATTAACGACTATAACTTCCATAGTATCAAAAATGTAATTAAAATATCCAGGATGGATCCCAATAGTTTGTTGGAACCTTGATAATCCAATCAAAAATAACATAAAAGTAATAATAATAGGAAATGGATTTGATTCAGTTCAATTACTGAATATTTTCAAAAGTGTTATGTTGTTATCATCTGGAAGGAGGAGCCAATCTTATTTTTAAGTTATACCCTGACTCAATAGCTATTCTGTAACAACGCAACAAATGGTCATATTATGATATTAGATATTATGGTTGGGTTTTTTTGCTTCAGCGACAGTGATAATCACTGTGAGGAACAGAAAGTTTTCAGGAAGAAGCAGAATTGGCAGATTTGGCATTGTATTCAGGATGAATTAAAGCTGAGAGGAATTCTATCACACCAAGAATGTCAAAACTCCTGCAAGGACAACTTGGCTCTTTTGGCTTACCCTGGGCCACCCATGTGACTCATCATCCTTTCTCTTTCTTTGACAGGAGAACAGCTGGTAGACAGGGAAAATAATAATATTCAATTATATGCAGTTAGAATCCATACACTCTGACCCTACATACACAATGGGCTTGTTTATCACTTACGTGTTTATTTATTTATTTATCCTGACAAGGATCAGAAATACATTTCACAATAGTTATTAGTTTGAATATCTTGATATCTTGTTGTACTTTTTGATTACACTAAAAATGGATTTGAATATCACAACAGAAAGGTAAATTCCTTGGCATCACCTCAAATAAAATTCTAATGAGTTGCATTCTTTCTTATACTGCATTATACATAATCATAAAGGATATTTTTGTTCTATACTTTATTTTGCAGATAGACAAGTAATGCTAGATACTTTCTAACTATAAATAAATATCCTAAGTATTCCTTTAATTGTGAAATTTACACAGAAAAAGGCAAAAAGTCATTTTAGAAACTGACTCTGAATCAGGTGTGTCTGTATGAAGTGTCAAAAAAATGAAGCTGATGGTTGCAACCACACAATTGAAGGTCTACTCCTTTTATGTATATTGCATGTTTGATGCATACAAAAGGAGTGGGGCTGCAATCACATGGTCATGTTATTTTGTCAATCCCACCCCCTGTCCTCACAGATTTCCCGACTCTGAATAGTTCTAGAAAAAAAGCCCCAACATATCATTCAGAATTTATAGATTTCTTTCTTTTATAAAAACCTCTTTTTCTTAAAACTCGAGGAAGCATTTTAGGATGCATGCTCGGAGTGATTCCACTATCATGAATATTTGGAGTTTAGTTTTATTGATCTCAGCTTGTGGTACAAAATATTTACATGTCGGAGTGAAGAATCCAGTAAAATCTGATCTGATCTGAATGCCTATTCTCTTTTATTGCTGGGAAACATAAACCTCCCATCATATCTTTTCTTTTTCTCCAGGTCTGAAAAAAATAAAGATTTCATGCACACACAAAATTTGAACATATTTTTTATTGATGATGGGAAAGTTTTGTCAAAAATGTTTAGAATGCCCATCGATCTAGAAAGCATTTGGCCAAACAAACTGAAGTTTGGGGGAGAAAAGAAACTATGCTGCTTGGTGCTTCCCTGAGGCACCACTATAATTCACATTTTTCCCACCCACTTGGGATGGTTACTTCTATTGCTCTGCTCCAAGCTCACCATTATTAAGTGCTGTCCCCCTTTAGCTCAGCTACAAAGAGAAATCAGCAGCCACACTCCCTTGGATACTTTGCAATGGCGGAGTCCAGATTGTAGGAGCCTCTAGGGTTTTATAGCCACTTCCATCCCCTATATCACTCTGACACTTACATAATTACATATCAGAGAAGAGAGGATGAAGCATCCGGCATCTTCTAAACATGTCAACATGATTTGAAAGGTTCAGACTCAGCTGGACTTTTTAAGTTGTTTGCTTTCAGGCTCCAGTGAAGAAGCATTTGCAGGATCAATACCTGCAAGGCCCTTAAGAAAAGTGCAGAAAATAAAAGGAGCATCAAGCATGATGTGTCGAGAAAATACATGCACTTTGGGATTAGCAGTTGTTCTATCTCTTCTTGTTGATACATGAGCAGTAGATGTCATGCCTAGCTTCCCATTCCAGGCTTGGAAAAAAGTGCACAAACAGTCCCACAGAAAAGTGCAGAGGGCAATAAGTCTATAAAACAAATTTTAAAAAAGTTGTTATAATTGTTCAATCACACAGTCATGTCCGACTCTTCATGACCCCATGGAGCACAGCAAGCCAGGCCTCACTGTCCTACACTGCCTCCTGGAGTCCACACAAATCCACACCCATCCTGTCTACAACAATATCTAACCATCTCATTCTCTGCCGTCCTCTTCTCCTTTTGCCTTCAATCTTTCCCAGCATCAGGGTCTTTTCCAATGAGTTTCTCTTCACATTTGGTGGCCAAAGTATTTGAGCTTCAGCTTCAGTATCTGTCCTTCCAATGAACAGACAGGGTTGATTTCTTTTAGGACTGACTGGTTTGAACTATTTGCAGTCCAAGGGACTTTCAAGAGTTTTCTCCAATACTACAATTCAAAGGTATCAATTCTTTGGCATTAAGCCTTCCTTATGGTCCAACTCTTACAATCTTACTTTACTACTGGAAAAATCATAGCTTTGACTATCTGGGCTTTTGTCGGCAAGGTGATGTCTCTGTTTTTTAATCTGCTGTCTAGGTTTGCCATAGCTTTACTCCCAAGGAGCCTCTTTTAATTTCATGGCTGCAGTCACTATCTGCAGTGATCTTGGAGCCCAAGAAGGTAAAATCTGTCACTGCTTCTATTTGCCAGGAAGTGATGGGAACAGTTGCCATGATCTTAGTTTTTTGAGTGTTCAGTTCAAGCCAGCTTTTTCACCCTCCTCTTTCACCCTCATCAAGAGGCTCTTTAGTTCCTCTTCACTTTCTGCATTAGAGTGGTATCGTCTGCATATCTGAGGTTGTTGATATTTCTCCCGGCAATCTTAATTCCAGCTGGTGATTCAT
>JANHZU010006629.1:58003-71632 GCA_032468055.1 Acrochordus granulatus | reverse complement strand
AAAAGCTGACTCAGAGACACGCACACACAAAACATTCTAAATCTCTTGCACATTGGCCTTGCAAAAATTAATTCTCCAACATCAATAATCACATATTTTATAAACTAAGATCTAGTTTGCATTATGAAGTAAGGATTCCAAAACAGCCCAATTCACGGGTCAGTTTTCATGCTCACTAACAACTTGGAGCCCACATACAAATTTTGATTCGAAATCTGTATGTCCATACATCCACCGAATGTCCCTGGAAATTAGCTAGAATCTGGATTTTGTTTTACAGTACTGGGTGAAAAATGAGGAAAAACAGTCCCACATGAGGGACTGAGGTCTGCCAAGTTTCAAATTAACAGATCCAAGGACTTTAATACACGCACATACTATAGAAACACCTTCAACTTTTACATTTATTTTCAGACTTTTTTCAGACTTGGGAATCTGCAGCAAAATAGCCACCTCTGCAATGATCAAGCCTGCTGTTTTGAGGTGCAAGAAGGCTGTCCAAGAGAGGCTTTGATAGTTTGAGCATGTTTGTTTTTGTGGCAATTACTATTACAATGACACGGAGATTAGAAATGGCTCTAGCTAAGAAGCCTGCAAGATTTCAGAAGAACAGTTAATGAGCTGGATTTTGTGGAACATCAGGGATACATTTGCCGGGAGACGAGAGTAAATCTTCCCAACAGGGGAACCATGCTTGAAGCCAGCCGCGGGGGCCGTGCATTGACCTCAAAGTAACTGTAAGCTCTTTGGGGCAGGGAATGCATCCTTTTTCTACCCGTACTCTTGTGCACTTAGGAGGTCAATTTATCTGCATTTTTTTTTAAACTGATAAGCGTTCCCTTCCCTCCAGAGGTGTCGATACCAGCCAGCCCGCCATCCTTTCCTCCCCTTCCCGGTCCTCCTGTGCCAAGGCTGATGTCAGCTTCTCAGGGAATGAGCCAAGTTGCTAGGCAACGCTGCCTGGCAGTGCCTGACACACGAGGGAGCAGCACGGGCGTGTGACAGGCCTGCCTTTCTGAGCGAGCCCCTGGGCAGAGTTGCAGCACAACCTGAGCGTCCAGCAGGGCAGATCATTTGGCAAAGGTTCCTGGAGGGGCACAGAAATATCCCTCCCATTTACTATTGGTTGCTGTTAAAAATACTTCGGATTCCCTTAGAGCTGTAAAATGTCTGTTTGAGGAGGGAACAAATGCGCAGTCAGAATTTTATCCCGGCAGTGGCAACCCCTCCAGAAATTACTCTCTCCAAATGGAAGATTTTTTTTTTCTTTTAAGTAGTGTTAAGCATCTGAATGGATGCCTCTCCATTTCAGGAGATTGTTTGACTGATGCCCAAAGACAGAAATTTCTCTTGTGATGAACATATCTGGGCATACATGTCAGGGGATATTGAACTTAAGTAAACTGCTGTTGGATAGAACAGCAGACTTGGATACGTAGGCCTAACTTAAACTATTTGAAATAATTCATTTTACATGCTATAAAATCATTGTTTTGCTACAGTAATTTATACCTTACCAATTGTTCTATATGTTCCTGGAATTCATTTAGGAAGCTTCAGTTGTTAGTGATAAGAGGAAGTTTTTATTTTTCCAGACTTTGGTTACATCAGGTATATCTTCTTTTTTGAGTTGTCTGCCCACTGGAAGTTTGCCACCGTGGCCTACTTGGAACTGGCATATCTGTCAACCTTTCTAAGCTGGAAGGTCTTAAGATTAAATTTTCATGGCAGATCCAGGATTCCCTTCCCTACTCTATTAGCTCCCAGAGAGTGATGCTGGTGTGAAAAAGCACAGCTGGTCTGATTTGAACTTTATGATTGTGCTAAACTTACATTATGGGAGAACCCAAACTTGAAAATAAGGAGAATCTTTAGAAAATTTGACAGGAGTGTAGATTGTTATGTTAATTAATAGGGCTGTGTGACTTTTTGTTTGTCTGTAGATTTATAACCTAAGCATATCTGCAGAGTGGCAATACTGCTGTTAAAACACCTTTTTTAATATCTCAGTATGGATCAGCAGCCTTAAAAGCTTTATAGACTGATTTGGTATTAAAGGACATGACCTTATTCTTTATAAAATAAGAAGCCAATAATAACTATAAGTAGTTCATAGAATATACTAAGTTAGGTGTTCTAGAATAAGTGGAGGCATGTAATAAGCAACTGAAGTATTAATGGAAACCATTTTTTGTCTTTTAGATAAAACATTTCTTTAGATTTAAAATCAATTTAATTGAACCAAAATTATTATTTCATGTCTGTTTTGGACCTATACTTCTTTTCATAATGAAAATGGTAACTTCAGCTAATTATTGGTGATTTGGTGCTTAAAATGCAAACAGTGGTTCACTTGATGTGGATATAGTGGCTTCCTCTATAAGCAAGTTATTTTCCATATTAACTATGTTTTTTGTTGATGTTCATGATATATTGTGGTTTGTAAACTACAAGAAAGAAAATGGAAAGGATATGGATTCTCCCCCCTTGATCTGAAGAACGTGCATTTCTTTCTAGATTTGGGCATTTCCTTGATTCTGGGTAAAATTAAGTTTTGACTATCACTTTTAATATCTGCATGGCTTGGGACTTGGCTATCTGCAAGATCTATTATTCTAAAATCTAACAGAAGAGAATATCTATGGCTCAGGGTTGAATTATGGACTTCTTGGTGCTCTCTGAGCTTGGTTGTGTGCAGATATTTCATTATCCAACTGCATTGGTGCTGATGATGTTACCTTGTTGGGTAACGAAATGTCTGCAAATGAATAACGAAGCTCAAAGAGCACCAAGAATTCCACTTCAGAATCTATCTGCTTAAAGCAAGTTGACAAAGAATGCTTGTTAAAAATCCACGTCTCTGAGGCTTCCAAAGCATTGCAAGAAGGCTGTACAGTATATGATTTGGAGAAAGCCATGTGTGGCCACAGGAAGGGCTGGTGTGGCCAGCAGCTGCTTCCCCAAGGACCAGGCTGGATGTGCCATGTCAACAGCGGGAAGAGGGAGACAGTGAAGGCCAGTTGGGGCTGCAGGGCTGGTGGAACACAGTTCCCATACATCTGGAGGGCACCAAGTAGAGCAGCGCTAATCTATTTCATTTGCACTCCATCTCTTAGTAGTCTATGGGAGATCTGGGCTTTATTGACATTTATCTTGTGAGAATAAGCTTTCATCATGAAAGAGGGTTGGGGAAGAAGCAGTATGAGGGTACCCAAAATTACCCTTAAATTTGATCACTGAATTGGTGCCATAATCAGATTTCAACAAGCCTATCTATCCATTATTTCACACTGACTTTAATCATATACAGTTTTGCACATTATATATTTGGGGGTCTAGGTGCATTGCAAATACTGATGAAAGTTCCACTTACAAGGAGTGCTGCCAACCTTTTCCAGGCCCTTCCACAAAACATAAAAACAACCATAATAAAGCTTGCTCTAAACCTATTCCACCCCTTGCCTCTCGCAGCTCTCATGGTGGTGGCACTTAAAGTCTTGACTACCTTAATTCCTGCTCAGTGGAATTCTTCTGACGTGTGCAAGAGAACACCCCCACCCTGTTACCAACGGAAAGGCAGTGACTTTGTGATCAGTGATTTAATTGCTATGCTTATGTCTTTCTGACATTCTGAACTGCAGGAGGGTGACCTTACAATTAAGGATGGGGGTGGCAGCAGAGTAGGTTAGGAGGCAAGCCCCAAACACATAAGAAATTTAACACCAAGCATGTGCCTTAGCTTAATTGGACACAAGCCTATGATTGTGCAAACCACCTACTTCAGAAACTGCATGCCTGCTTTTCTTTTCTAGTGATAATTGAGTATTGAAACATTTTAAAAAAGGGGCAAGGAAAGTGATGGTGATGTGTATGTGTGTATGTGAGAGGGGGGCGAATGGCTGTGAGAAACAGGCAACACTGCAGTAGCAGACTGAGAAACAAATGGAATCTTATTCCACAGAAACCAGATGCTGTCCTTGCAACTAGTTGCCTGAAGCAAACATCAATGCATAGGCTTACTTTGATTTGAAGACACACTGAGCATAAGGAAAACTTTCTGCCATCCTGAAAAGCATTGCATGGATACATAACCATATAAAAGTGATACTTTTTATTTTAAAAATGTTTTAATTGTAAAATATTGTACAGCTGAATTGATGCAGTAGTAGAAAATTTGCTGAAATACTATATGTAGTAACTAAACATAGACTCAGCTGGATAAAATTAGTATAATTTCTCATTAAATAATTAATGAAAATAAGCTCAGCTAACCTAATCAACAACTGAATTAGTATCTTTCCCGCATTTTCCACACCATTCTAGTATTGTTTTCCCAAGTTTAAGTTTTGGATTACAGCATTCTATTAATTTGCTATATCAGTCTGTCAAATTGGGCAGGCCAATTTGTGGCCATTAAAAGTTGCCACGTGAGCATCACCAGTAGTAAGGAATGACATGATGTTAGTTCAATAGCTGGATGAATATTTATTTATTTATTAAATTTATATGCGGCTGAAATCCGAAGACTCTCGGCGGCTAACACTAAAAACAATCAAAAATACTTAAAAATAAAAATAAAATAATATAGCATCATCACACCTGATGTAAAGTACCATCCACGTTAATGGTTAATTAATCTGTAAATTTATTCCCAGTTAGGGAATTACTACCTTAATATGATGGGCAGACTTGGTAGATTTTAGTGGTTCTTGATGCAAGAGATTGATGCAAATTAGAATACAAGCTCCAGGTAAAGTTATTCTTGCCAGCAAAATCAAAAAGGAAGGGGTGACCTTAATAGTAATCTGCAATAGGGTTGAGAATAGGTAGGTTCTGCTGGTATAAGGAACTAAGAAAATGCATGGATATGGTGGCAGTATTGAAACATGAATAGGTACAATATCAGCTAATGAATATCTTGTTGGAAGGCATTCCTCTAGTTATCAAGAAAGAAAAGCAGATCTTTAAGATAGTGAAGCCTGGGTGGAATATTTTATTACATAATATTGCTTTTTACACTTGGCTGCCATTTTATTTTTAATTAAATGTTTAAACATTGTACAATTTAAAGTTTCACATTGCGGTTCCACTTTAAAACTATTTTCATCATGCTTATAAGTCAAAATAAGTAGAACTTGTAGGGGAGGTATAGCTCTGCAAAAGTGGAGCAGATGACCATGGCAAAGACCAAGGAACCTCTCTGGATAAGATGGGAGATTGTCCATGTGTGCTCCAGAAGTTGCTTTTCCCTAGGAAATGGCAGAACAGCAGTTTTCCATGGGTGTGAGTACTGGAGGACAACAGCAGTAGCCATATTGCTTACAACTGCAGTGTAAATTACTGAAGGACACTAGGTTTGCAAACTTCATTTTCTAATTACTTTTGGAAATTGCTCATTAACTACTTCTAAGCTATTAGAGACCTTCAGAGCAATCAGTTTGAAAACACTGGGTGAATCTGCCTTCAATACTAAATGAAAGACAATTTTAATGTAACTTTAATGGGGTTGAAGAGTCATTATATTTGTTTATATTTGTTGCGATAAAGGTTGGAAGTAATTTATTTACATCTTTTCACTTTATTATATTTTTCTTTCTTTTTTCTTGCACTTTTTACTTTTTTCTATTATTTTTTAAGTTTAGTTTGTATTACATTTTACTACTATCATCAAAATTCTTAAAAATTAGACACACACACAGATAAATGTACCCTGACCTCTCCCCCAACAAATAAATGTGGCCACACTGAAGCCACAAAGAAATCTGGTCAATAATCATACCAGTGTTTTAAGAGGTGTTCCTTGTTTTTCAAGGACGTATACAATTGTGAGTTGTGAGACATATGAATCAAGGAAAACTTGAAATTGTCAAAAACGAAAAGCAGCATGCTAAATGGGATATTCTGATTGGACAAACTGGAGAAATGGCAATGATGCTTATAAAGGATACCACTAACTATGTGTTCCACTATGCCCAACAAACAACAAAATTGTATCTGTTATAGGTTGTGCCTATCCAGTGAACATCAGTATTATATAAATATGTGACCTTATTACAGATGCAATGGTGGAAAATATATAGAGAAATTAACTGGAGGTTGGAATGCCTTTATTGCAGAAATGGAGGAGCCATTCTGTGAATTTTGATTTCATAGGAACAAATGAGGACAATAAGTAGGGCAAAGTTTATTGCCAACATTTTCAAGCAACAAAACAAGAATCTATATCTGAGCATCACTGAATGCATAACTTTGGAATCAAATTGACTATATAATAGGAAACAGAATATGAATAAATGCAATCCAATCAGTCAGGATACATTCAGATGCAGACTGTGCAACCAACCATGAATTACTGATGTCAAATACATAGTTAAACTTCAAAAATTAAAGACAACTTAGTATTTTTGCATGATTTTACCTCAGTCATACAATCAAAGTGTAAGATTAATGTAAGGAACAGATTCACTACACTTATGTGGAAAGATACTTGAGAAGCTAAAAGATAAGAAAACAGAAATGATGCACAAATAGATCAAAGAAAAAAATGCAGGTGTCTTTTAGATGCCTTGCACTAATTTCTCACAGAAGCAAAGTTGCTTAAAATCCTATTAGAAAAATACATCCAGACAAAGAGAAAAAATTGCCAAATGAATAGGCAGTTAAGCAAAGTTAAGAGAAAGACATTTACCTTTATTTACTATAGTAAGGCTTTTTGTGAAGATCATGCCAACATGGTCATGACAGTAAAGCTAATGGGTCTGCCAGAACATCTGCTTTTTCTTGTAAAAAAAGTCTTAATTCAGAAGGAGTCTAGTATCACCTTTTCAAATTAACAAATTTTATTAAAAAGCATAAGCATTTGCGATCCCCTTCTGATTTTTGGCTACCCTAGACTACCTGGTTGTCCTCCAATAATGAGGAATCATACCAAACAAAAAGCTATTTTAAGAACTGAATTTGGAGAAACAGTGACTCAAAGTAAGGAAAGCAGTGAGACAAAAATATATTTTGTTTCCATACCTGGTTAACTTATATAGCAAATAAACTGTAAAAATCAAAATCTTCACATGACTAGACCAATGTTTTCCCAATCAGCTGGCTGGGGAATGATGAGAATTGAAATCCGCACACCTTAAAGTTGCCAAGTTTAACAAACACAGGTCTAGAATCTACAGTTCCTCATCTGAATCTTGGCTTGACCAGATCAGTTTCGTTTACTCCAGTCTTGTGGCATTGTAACTCTGGGCCCCATGACTATGAATTTTCCAGCATTTCAAAGGCTGTGCACAGCCATGTTCTCAGATAATGAGCTTCCTCTCCCATAACAAAAAGTGGGAAGTGAAGCCTTTCAAAAATGAGCTATTATTAGGAAGTGTCAGTGTTTATAGGGATCTGCCAGTCTCACTCAGTTTGTGAAGAATGCGAAAAATGGGTCATGTCTAATAAACAAGATTTTATTTCATTAGACTGGCTTCCCTCATCTCGAGCTGATGTTTTGCTCTCACAGCAATTAGAGAGAATTTCTGAGCTGCCTTTTCCTCCTGTTCTCCCATTTGTTGGTGTCTGAAGACTGGGCTGCCAAGCTTGCAGGAGAAAGACAGAGGCAACAATACAGTATTGCCAGCTAGTTGTTGTACCCTGCTGGGAGCAATGAGGTTGGCAAGAAAAGCTACAGAAGCTCAGCAGATGATTTCCTAAGGAAAAGGAACTTGTAATGAAGAAGTAGGCAACAGGAGGTTCCTGGAATGTGTACAAATTCTGAACCCCCCTACCATCATTCTCCTCAATTGGTGTCATAGATAAATGCCATTTTAAAGCAGAAAATATTTGAAAAACACCATAAACCCTAAAAGAGATTTTTTATAGTTAAAAAACCCACCAAAACATTGCATGAATACCCAGGAGAAAAGAAAATAGAAATTAAGACCAGCTCACTATGGGACATATTCTCACTTGTTATGCATCATCTGCTCTCCCACTTTGGTCTTTGCCTTTCCTCAAAATGTGATATAAAGCTAAGAAATAGTGGCTTACTTCTGCTGTAATGGAAAATAATATCTCTGTGTGTGTGTGCATGTGTCTGTATGATTTCAGGTAAGTTTTGCCTAAAATTGAATCTCTTTGGCGCTCTAATTTTCAGAGTTCCAATAATAAAGTAGACCCATGCAAGCAGAAGAAGATGCTTAGAAGAGCCCTGAAGGCTGCAAATGTATAATTGTTTCAAAGATTAAAAACGTCTTGATGATGCCATATATTCCTACATAAAACACACATATAGTGCTTTGTAACAGCCATGCCCTCTCATTGCCCCAGACTACACTGGATGGCAGACAAACATTTCTATTAGCAAAAAATGTTATTTAATACATTTGTTACCCAGAAATTTAAAAGATAAAATAATCTTGTTTTTTCATTATTATGTGCCTTATACTAGTGGCTCTTAGGACTGGTTAAGTACATTTGATGTTTTTAGAATATGTTGTAAAAGCTGTTGCAAAATGACTTCTGGAAGGGATACCCCATTCAACAAAATGTTAACTACAGGGACATAACTAGTTACAAAGCCTAATTTATGAAAATAGAACTTGTCACCCACTATTACCTCCCATTTACAGAAGATACTGCCTATTATTTCTGTTTATCTTGTTTTGTCTAATCAGGTGAGCATATTTACAAACAAAGCACTGTGCTATAGTTCCCTTTTACTTTTATTTTCTGAAAAAGCATCTGGGGCTCACTGGTTCTAGAAATCTTTTTAGAAAATAAAAATCAGCTTGAAAATAGAGATATTCCTGGAAGCTGATGACTCACTTTGAAATATGCCAACTTCTTAAAAGTAAAAAAAGTTAATTCTGATTTAAAGAAATGGTCCAATAAACAACTACATGCCAAACTATATAGGGCTTTATAAGACTTCAAAGATCAAAACCAACAGTTTGAATTGTACATACCAATGTACATAAAGCCGATATAGGATATATCACACCAATGTGATAAGCTTCTGAAAAGCTAGAATCTGTCAGTAAACAGACAGCTGCATTTTGTACTAATTTCAGTTTCTGAATCATTTGCAGAATCCTCTTTAGAATGCACTGCAGTAGGCTAGAGAAGTATTGTTGAGGATATGAATTACTCTAGTGAGATCATCATAGCGCGGGTAAGGGTGCAACTGATGAAGGAACTAGATAAAGGTCCTCCTGGATACTGCCTTCACTTACCCATTCTATTCCTACCTAGGATATTATCCAAGTCTCATACCTGCTGTCTTAGAAGTAGTGCCTTCCTCTTGAGAGAAAAGAGGAATCATGATGAACAACTCCATCATGCTAATGTTTAACTTCACCTTGTTATTCCCCATCCAGACTCTCTTATTTTTCAGGCACTGAGACAAAACCTCCATAGCATCACTGGCCCAGCATGAAGTGGTAATGTATAATTGGGTATCACAAGCATATTAATGATACTGCACTCTGAACAAAAGGATGGTTTCTTCCAATGCCTTTAAATAATAGGGAAAAATACTTGAAATCTATGTCATATCAGATGTTAGTGGCTATTGAACACTACAACTACTACAGACTGGAACCATCTACTCAGAAAGGAGCTGAGCCACTGAAAAACTATTTCCAGGCTCTGTACAAGTGATCCAGTAGGATATCATGGTCAATAATACTAAAAGCCACTGAGAAGTTGAGTAGGACCAGAAGAAATGCTTTCCCTCATACAAGTCCCAAAAAGTCATTTACCAGGTAACCAATGTAATTTCAATCCCATGCCCATGCCTGAAACTAAACTCAAACGGATTCAGATAATCTGCTTCCTCTAGAGTCCTTTGTAGCTGACTTTCTAGGGAAAGGCTGACAGATTGTGAATTGTCCAATATGGCTGAATCCAGGAAAGCCTCTTGAGGACAAGGCATATCACAGTCTCTTTCAAGGCTGCAGATATCACATTCCCCCACATGGAGGTCCTTAATCTTCCTCATCCCAGCATGGCACACCTTCCCTTGCCCTCTAAACCACTACGAAAGACATGGACTCAAAACACAGGTGGCAAAAGTTATATTAACCCTATCCACCGATTGGAATCCAGAGGCAAAAAGGAAACATGGTTAGTGAAGCAAGATAATGTTCGAATCACTGCATTAGACTCCAGGATGATTGCAAATCTAAGTAACTTCAAAATGTGCAGAGTGGTCACAGCAGCCCAGGAGATCTTCCTTTCCACTATCTCCAACAAGAAGTTTGCAATCCTACATCAGGCTGCTGAATTGCAGTCCAACGAAGCAGTAAGGGAGGGAAAATACATATACCTCATCTCCTTTACTGATATGGTGTAGATTCAAATCTGAGTTTGGACCTATGTTCATTTTTTTCCATCATCTTTCTTCATCTTCTCTTTAGGAACAAAAAGGGTATGTTTGAGGATGATTTTGTCAAGAATTTGGCTCACCCTTTGTTGCCAGTGGTCAACCAGACAACAAAAAGAACTATACACTCACCCCCAGATCAAGCTCCCACTGAAATTCTTCCATATCCATGGGCCATGATTTCTCATATAAGTCATGTTGAATATGTGACATGAGAGTGCTATAACAAATCCAAAGATCAGCTTTCTTCAAGCCAATTAATGAGTCACAAATCAAAACTGATTGTTTCAGGCAAAATTATAGATTATATTTTTGGAGAACAAATTTTCACCTTACCAGCATTCAGATGACACTCTTTAATTTGGAACTGGAGTTCATTTTCATTTGGAATGTCTTTCCATGTTGCGAGGAAAACTTGGCGTTCTACAGGATTGGAAAAGATAAAACTGAGTTTTCCATATTTCTACAATTGTTTTGAGACTTCCCCACACACTTACTTTTAGGTCCAACTTATAAAGTGAAGATTTATGCAGCACCCCAAATACTAACAACAGCATTCTTTTCCAGCATATGTGCTATGAATAGAGTTAGCAGAATATGCTTAGCCCAAGGAGGAGAAAATTAATGGGAGCCATAATAGCAACCTATAAAAGATGTGAAAAGCCATCATACTTGAGGAGTTAAGTGGTTATTTATTTATTAAACAATATTAAAACCAATGGGTGAATCTCCATAGATCTACTGAAAATAAGTGGCCTACTGTAGACCATCTCTTCCCCCCAACCCCCAAAATGCTCCCTTACCTTTTGAAGATCTCTGGAGCTTGCATTAGGGAAGAGGAACAGTCTATTCCACCTCTCAGCATCCCTGCAGGCTGTGTGGCACAGTCCTGGGAAGTCGGCACCATTTTTGCTTCAAAAATGTACCTGCTTCCAGGATGGTGCCATGTGACCGAGGGATGCTGAGGGGTTCAGGAGCCTGTTCTTCTTCTCCAATGTGAACTCCAGAGATCTACAAAAGGAAATGAACAATTGGTGAAGGGGAGTGGGGAGGAGAGTGTGGACCTGGTGGGGTGGGAAGCAGGCTCAGGGCATGTGGGGACCTGGTAGAGTGGGAAAGCAGGCCTGCAGGGACCTGGCAGGGGGGGATCAATTGGTCATAAGGGCAAATCTGCCTAAATTTTTTGCATGTGACCATGGGGGTACTGCAGTGACCCTAACTTCGAAATCAGGTTGAAATAGTAACTTCAAATGGTCCCTAAGCAACCAGTCATAAATTGAGAACTACAATTTAGTTCAATTGTAATTGTTATTTGGCTTTCCTTCAGAGACAGATTGTTCTTTTGTTTTTAACATTTAATATGTTTTGAATGAATTCCTAGCCATCCAGGGTCACAGGTCAATTGGGTGGTTACAGATCAATCATAAATGTATGTTATATAAATAAAATAATCTGTGTCTTCCCCTGTAATGAATTATAATCTGAAGTTGGGATTTGGGATTTGAGATCCCATTCAACCTAACCTATTCCTCTAAAAACCAGTTCATTGACAAGGAGCACAAATAATGTTTTTCGGATTCATGTACCCTGCTTCCATTTGGCCCAATTATTCTAAAAGTAAAGGGGCAGACTGATTTGGAGTATGCAGTGAAAAAACTTTAAAGAGTAATTCAAAAGAGATATAGTAACATAGTCTTCAGAAATCAGCAGTTCATTGGGGACCAGCAATAGAGGGCATCAGCTCCCAGTAGCCAGTAGAATTCTGGGAAATGAAGGACATATTTCGTGGGGAAAGCTGGTTTGGACATTGTAGATCAACATAGCAACTGCTGCAGTGCTTCATTTCTTTCTTTATTTTTTGTCCTTCACCTAAGAAACAACTGTGCTTCCATGATACCTAAACCATCCCTTCCTTTAGTTTTTTTTTCTGGACCTATTACCAACCAGGTATACCACTTACCCATTTTGCCATCTTCTACAAAAAGCACATTGAGAGGGATAAGACAGCTGAAGTAAAAAACATCAATGTTGTTCTTTACAGCCACCTGCCCGAAAAGAGAAAAGTAAATTTATTTTATTTTTTTAAATGGAATTTTGATTTCTAAAAAGATAAAAAAATCAATATGGCATACAGAAATAAAAAAAGAATACAAGCAGTGACTGAATCTTTAGGGAATTTTGTCTTTGGAATATTTACCAGCAAATGTTTTGGAAATTCTTCCATTCTATTATATCCTAATAGTTTTCTAACATCAAAAATAAAAGTGAAAAATTCGACTAGGGTGAATGAAAAAAATCAGCGAAACTCATTGTTATTTAATGGTCATAACTTGAAACTTTTCTGCTGAAATTGTTTTTATTGGAATGCCAGTAACTTTATTAGGACCAAACTAATGAAAAAGTGTGATGGGTTTCATATTCTCCAGAGTATTTTATCAGGAAAAAAAATGAGGAAAAAACAGAGGATAAGGGAAAAGCAAACAATTCCAAGGTCAAAGCTAATGTTTAACCATGAAGTCTACAATTTGAAATTTGTACCTGAATATTGGATCAATGTTAGGTGCTGTTGCTGTCCCTGAAGATTATACCCAAGGACTGTTTGAAGGAAAGGGGATATTTTGTCTGTGAATGTAAATGGCTTCGTGTTCAAATTTCCCAAATCTGAAATTATGCTGATCAGTCAAAATTGAGCTGGAAAGGCTGACTTGATACAAAGTAGATTCCACCAAAATCTGCTATTATGTCATTTAGGTCTACAATAAACAATTCTAATTCTCTAGGATGATGAACTTATGATACGTATGTCAAGAATGATATACCACAACATTTTATGTGACAGCATTCCCAACACCCAACAATAACTACTCTCAAAAGCACGTCCTGATTTTGTGTGATCGGAGGCTGCAGAGGCCGCATGAGAATGGACTGTGCTCTTGAGTGGCCTCCAAAAGTCATGTGAGGGCTATGCTCTCATATAACCTCCAGAGCCTCTGAAAATTGCACAAGAATAGGGCATGCTTTTGTGTGGTTTTTGGAGGCTGTAGAGGCTGCAAAAGAGCATTCTCTGAACCAGGTTGTGCAACCTGGAGCAGCTTCAGGTAGGCTGCAGGGGCTTGTTAACAGAAAGAGAAGGTTTAAGTGGCACATGACAGATCCTGGGCAGCTCAGGGCCACGGGGACAATTGCACTGCTTCCCAAGGTTCCTGTGTCTTGGGGAATGGCGTGAGGTGGCCTTTCTGAGTGGCAACGGTGGCATTAAG
>JANHZU010006629.1:39853-56058 GCA_032468055.1 Acrochordus granulatus | reverse complement strand
AAGACAGGAGGGCCTGGTGTAATGCAGTCCATGGGTTCGCGAAGAGTTGGACACGACTGTGTGACTGAACAACAAAAAGCACAGCCAATAATTAATTCCTTCATGGAAGTTGCAAGTTGGATCTTTCCTGGCTGCCTTTGAATGCATCTGTTTTTTCCAAGTCTCAGCCAAGAGTCAGGGCAAAATACTCTCCTACAGACCAAAGAAAGATGATAAAAGCCACAAAATAGCACCTCTTTAAGACAAGGGCAGGCAGGTTTTTTCTTCAGGAAGACATGTTTTTAATTAATTGTTTAGGCTTCAGAGAGCAATGAAGAGAATGATATGGTGACAACACTGGAATAAAGAGACCAAGATTTTTAGCTCAACCCCATTCCCAATTTGGTGGAAGTTGTGCACAAAATGTACACTTGTGGTAATCTTTAGCCTTACATTGCTGAAAAAGCCCTTAGAAACCTGAAAAATCACACTGCCAAAAAAGCCACTAGAATGTATTAGGGATTTAAAAGCACTGCCACTTATTAGCACTGGCTATGATTTCAGCATGATTTTAGGAAGACTGCCTCAAAGCAGGTTTACATGTTCTGCTTTAGGTTGCAAGTCTGCCATGCTCAATGGGAAGCCAGGCAGGGAAGGGGCCTGAAAATAGGTGTAAGTCATCTAGATCAGTGCTTCTTCATCTCAGCAACTTTTGGATGTGTGGACTTTAACTCCCAGAATTTCTCAGCCAGCCATGATGGAGGAGGAATTCTGGAACTTGATGTCCACACATCTTAAAGTTGCTGAAATTAAGAAACACTGATCTAGAGAATAGGCAGAATTGCACATGCAAATAAATGCAAAAAACATACTGAGTCAAGAAATTTAGGACTTAGGATAGCATCTCATTCTCTATGCAACTCTGTTAAGTAAATGTAACGAAGTGACAAGATAGATTTACACATCCAGCCTTAAATGCTGCAATCAACTCTGAACCACTCTCCCTAAGGTACCTTTCACTGCCCCAGGAGTGCACATTCAAATTGCAAAGTGCTTTGTAAGAGCTTTCAAGAACATCTTATCCTCCTTGACTGTTTTAATCAAACACATTTCAGTAGTTCTCAAAGTGCCTACTATCGAGAAGCTTTTTCTGCCTAAAGGCAATTGCCAAGGAAATTCTGCACATTCTTGAAAAATCTATGCTCCACTGTTTTAATATGGCAAGGGCTTTGGGATCTCATTATTTTTGGACTGAATTTGAGTATCCTTAGATAGCAGATTTCCAAGATAATTTATAAAACAGGAATGGTAAATTATTAGAAAGCAATGGTGCTACATCTTTAAAATCAGAATATGATTAGCATTGATATTTTTAATATTGAACCTAAGATATTACTTTTAACAGTTTTTACAACTGTTTTACAATTAGTTTTACAAACTAAAATTAATATTTTAATTATCTGGGATTTTATTTAAGATCACTAAATGGATTTTTAATGTCAGACTCCTGACCTCATTGCCTTTCTGGATTTCAGCTTCACTTAATTTTTAGTAGATATAATGCACCCCAAAAAATGACTTAGTTATGAGTAACAAATCAACTGTGCTTTCTCTGCTACTTCATTTGGGATGATGTTATTTTCCACTCTTCAATTATATCCTTGCTTTTTCCAACTTCATTAACAAGCTAGTAACTTGTTAACTTGTTTTCCAACTTCATTAACAAGCCACTTATTACCATACCTTGAAAAAAACAAAAACAAGGAGCCAGGAAATTTCCAAAGAAATGGAATTTAATAGTCCATGCTGTCATTACCAAGAGTAACTTTTAAGTATTGGAATGCTGCGTTTGTGTTTTGAGTTGTCCATAGCCATAGTAATACTACAAAATTAAACTAAACTTGACTAAACTAGTTTCCAAGGAGATCCAATGTGTACTAGAGAACAGTCTGAAAATCTGTCACTTATCAAATATATGTTTTGCAAGAAGAGAAAAGTAAGACAATAGTGGATTAGCCCTTACTATCTGCCTCCTGGGATGCCATCTCCATGGTATCTCTGCCATGGCCATCTGCATAATAACTGCATGAAAGCACTGTATTTCCTGCTCCTCATTTTTAGTCACCAACTAAGACACCAATCTCTGGAAATGGCTCTAATGTTGGGAAAGATGGAAGGAAAGGAACACCCAGTATCAAGGTGGATGGATTCAGTTACTGTGGCAATGAAGGCATCATTGGAAGTCCTAAAAGACCATCATGAAGAATATCTATTTACCTGGTCAAAAATGACTTTATGGCATTAATCAATCAAAACGATTAAAACACCAAACCTTTATCCCTGGAGAGCCAATGAACGAGCTTTGAACAAGACTGAAAAAAAGATTTCTTCTCCTACCCCTGCCTGAAAGAGGAGTTGGATGGATGTATAAGAAAAATCATGTCATGTTAATTGAAATCATGAAGGGCAATACAATTTTGTGGTGACATTTTCACATTCCAAATCTGCCCAGTAATATCAAAGAAAGGTGACAAAAGGAGAAGGAAGAGAGTAGAAAAAGAGGGAAAGGGACAAAATATTTAAATATACACTGTACATTCTTTTCCCCAGAATTGCTTCTGAATACATTAATTTTCTTGAAGCTGAATCAGCTGCATGTACAAGCTGCTTTTTTAGAGGGAATTTATAAAAAAATAAACAGGAACACAAAGTTCTTCTATCATTAAGAGATTTTTCAGTAACAATGACATTTCTGAGTTCTTTTGCTTGAGAGCAACTAATTTCTTCCAAAACACAGGATTCCTGAACAAGGACCTCTTGGAGAGACATAGTCAGTTAAGCCAGCATGTGGCTGGTCACTTCTGTATATGCTTGTGGGCTGCCCCCTGCAACATTCAGATAAATAGCCTAATGCCTTAGGAAAACAAATCACTATATGTATGTATTTGGGTGCTGAAAAATTCCCCTGCTCTCTTGCCACTCCACTAAGAAAGACAGCTTTGTCATATTCATTTCTAATTCATTTTCCTGTATTTTGGAACTGAATGGAGGAAAACAAGGTTGGAATAAAGCCTACCAGGAAGAGGTGCTGTTTCTGTATAAGCAGCTGAGCTATCTGGGAGCAGGTGCCATGTGGCCAATCTTGAGGAGAATCATGCTTCTCCTGAAAAAAGTTGATTTATGAAGTGGGGATCCTTGTGGGCAGGTGGAAACTATAGCCAGAGAGACCTTAGTCTAACTGTGGCTGGTATGTCAATACAGTCATCCCTAAACCAGAAAGCCCTGTCATATTATTAGACTGCTTGTGTGGGGCTGTCTTTGAAAATTACCTGGAAGCTGCAACCTGCAGGGAATGCAGTGGCCAGGCTTCCAGCTGGAGAAACCTGATACTGCAGAATTACTCCCTACAAATAGTCCTTGACTTACAACATGAATTTAGCAACCATTCAAAGTTCTGATGGCACTGAAAAAAGTGGCTTAGAACCAGTCCTTGCACTTACGAACACTGCAGCATACTTTTGGTCACATAATTGCGATTTGAGTGCTTGGCATCTGGCATGCATTTACAATGGTTGTAGCAATCACAAGGTCACATTATTGCTGTTTTGCAGCCTTTCCAGCCAGCATTCAACGGGCAAAATCAATGGAGGAAACCAGATTTGCTTAACAACCATGGCAAAAAAGGTTGTAAAACTGGACACAGCTATATGACTGACTTAATTGCATTGCTTGGCAACAGAAGTTCGGATCCCAATTGTGGTTGTAAGTTGAGGACTACCTATACTTGAGATCTCTGCAATGATTGCCGGTAAGATTCCAGCCCCTCTTAAGCCCAGTACTGCATTGTACTGGGATACATTTGGGGCTGTCCTGCCAAGCATGAGTCCAAATATATATAGTCTCAAAAAATGTGAGATACAGGGGATATAGACTAAAGAGTCAGGACTTTTCAGTGTTAGCCCCAAACTTTGGAATATGCTCTTCCTGAAAGTATGCCTGGCTGTGACTAAAGGCCCCAAATATTATTTTATTACAAAAAGTCTTCAGCCCTAAGCATCTCTGAGGGCAACCACTATTTGAGTTATATTTATAAATATTTGGATTTTATGTGATGAAATAAACAAAAATTGAAGAGTGCAACAATGTAAGAGTTCACCTACAAGTTCAGACTGGAGAGCTCTGCAGTCCACCATCCTTTGGCTAACAACTGACTGCTAGAAGCCTTTATAAGCTTTATAAGCCTCTGCACAGCCTTAAAAATATCCTCTTGCTATTTTCTTCTCCAACAAGTGGAGATAGAATGCTTCTGAATATGGAGGATACATATTCAGATACATTTTTAATTTGTTGACTTTCTAAAAATAAAAGCTGAAGAGCACTCATGTTAAATGAGCAGACTTAGTCTGGCATCCAGATATACAGAGGTAAACAACCTGAACCTGGAATCTGTTGTATTTATGTATTTTCCCAGTTAAGATGTTTTTTGGCTCACAAACTCCCTGCCTCTGCAAAAAGAGCAATACAGCTGCCTCTCTCTTGTTCTCAACCCCAACTGGGAGCTTCCACATCAAAACACCACGATTTCTAGCTGCTTATCAGTAGGTTCATTCATAACACATAGGACAGAACTGCTGAAGAAAATGGGGCTTTCTATGATTAATAAGCTGGGGATACCACACAAAGATTATTAGAGGAGTACTGAGAGGGAAAACAGAAGTAAAAAAGTCAGTTTACCTATACACTGGAATAGAAACCATTGTGTGGAAGGCAAGCTATGGTTAGCCATTATTTTTATAATACCAGAATCAACCTTGGAGTCTGGTGCTTAGTTAAGGTACAGATGTGGAATGGGCAGTGTAAACTGGAAATTTATTTTTTATTTCTTTTCAGTTTGTTCAGCACCAAGAATCATTGAGATGGATAGCCATACAAATTGAATGAATAGTAAAACCTAGATTTCAGAAAAGTTGCACAGGAGGCAATACAATCCCCATCTGCTCACAAAATTCAGTCATCTTGGAAGCTAAGCCATAATACAATCTGTTTTTCGTTAAGATGATATACAGACCCAATCTTTATATCTTAGTATAACCAGCCCAGCAAGGCTTCTTCAACAGATTACATATTTTAAGAAAATTCTAACATAAAATTAGATGAATTAGCCAGAATATCTATTCTTTTAAAAACCATTTCACATATTGATCACTGCTACAACAAAGTCCAGAAAGTATTTATATGTGCTATACAAAATTCCTTTATTTTGTTTGCCTGAACTGAATATGCTAACTCGTTTTGTTCCAACAACAGCTTCTTGCTTTGAGAGAAAAACCCCACCAACACATCACTTGAAAAGGGTCTGACAGCTCTTTGAACACTCAGACGTTTTGCTTCCTCCTCAAAGTCCTGACTACCTTCTCCTACCTGTCCTCAGTGCCAGGATTCATACCTGAAGATTGTTGAGAGGTTCCATTTTCATGACTGGCCCCAAAGTGTTAAGTGGAAGAGAAACATCAATGCTTTGGTTTGGCATCAGAGGAGTATGAATGGCTAGGGGTGTGCTGGGGATGACTCCAAAGCTGGGTGGATAGGGAGGAGAGAAAGGAAAGAACATTCAGCATAGAAGCCACAACAGGTAAAGCCTATGACAAAAGGAATTTTAGTTAACTCCAAGGCCTAACCTGTTCTTGTTGAACTGAATAGCAAAGTCGCTCATGTGTTGAAGAGCCTTGTTGGTAAAACTCATATCCATGTAGATGTGTCCTTGCCGGTGGCTGAAGGTTCCAGAAATTTCCAGGCCTTTGGCTTTCACAGCTGGCAACCAGACCTATAAAGTGATGAGGCGTGGCAGATAGTAAGGTTGAGTGGCTATTCTGCCTTTCCACTTCAAATGACTTGATATGATATATAAATGTATATGATGATGATGACTGCATCTCAGATGGTAACAGATTCTTTCCAGCTGACTTAGAAAAGCTGGTAAGGAGATCCTCCCAAAATCCATTACAGCACTCTGAATAGAGTTCACAACAAATTGGCAGCAAAAGAAGGGAATTTAAAAAGGAAATAACATGCTATAATTGGAAACTTGGCAACTGTAAAATGTGTGGATGTCAGTTTCCAGAATTCCCCAGCCAGTATGCTCTAGACCATAACAAAACAAAACAAAAACAGAGCCACCATCCTGGCTTCACTTAAAACTTTTCACTGTGGTACCAACTGAATTTCATGAAAACTTTTCAAAGACAGACATTCTAATGTAATCTAAATCTAAAGCCTCCTGGAGATGATGTGAGGCTGGGTTCTACCTGTGAATTCTGAAAGCAGCAGTGGGAGTTCTAATTGTGAGTCTCTAAAGAGGCAGTGATTCACCCCCTCCTCAAGAAGTGATCACTAGATACAAGGGAAATGGACAATTTTCATCCAGTCTTCTCTTTTGGGCGAAGGTGATCCCACAGCAGTTTCAGGGGAGGAAACAGACTATCTGGATCTTTTTCAGTCAGGATTTAGGCCTGGATATGGGACTGAAATGGTGTTGATTCATTTAGCAAATGCAGGTAATTCTTGACTTATGACTGGTCACTGAGCGAACATTCAAAGTTGCAATGGACTCCCACAAATAATACAGCATGCTATTTCCTAGATTCAAAGTTCTGATGGCTGTCCTCCCACCGCATGATCACATTTTGTGCACTTGGCAATTGGCCCATATTTACGGGTGTTTGCAGTGTCCCACAGTCACGATGGCAATTTACAACATATTTTGCCAGAAACTGGCATTCATTTCCAGTTTCCAAAAACACTGACTGCAGCCAAAGGGTTACTTAATGACCACAGCATTCACTTTATGATCACTGCAAAAAATGTCGTAAAATAGACTGATCATCTGAGTGCCTTACCTGAGAGTCAAAAATTGGGGACTATCTGTAAAATATGATCATTTTATATTTATTTCAATTCAGCAGAGGTTTCTGGAATGGTTTGAAGATCTAACTAAAGCTCTGGGAAAAGGGAGAAGATCTGGAACTAAAGCATTAAGAATTATGATAGTATAAAATGCTTACCTCATTAATTAAATAAATAAGATCTACATTCTTCAGTAATGGGTGCAGAAATAAAGTCAGTGTGGAACACAAGAGGCTAAAAAACCAAACCAAACCCTGATGATGGACTAAAAGCAAACTAAGAGAAAACCCTGATAAAAAGAGACATCTATCTGGCCACATTTCCTCACACATACTGATTTTGAAGCCACGTATCCACCAGGTGCCATGCCGATGCCAGAAGAAAGTTCAAAGAGGTCATTCAGTCCACTGCTGACTGCAGCCGGTGTAGGAGAGGGAGCAAAAGTCGCTGGGACTGATGATGGAATGAAGGTCTGTCCCACCTGCAATTAATCGGGAAAGACATGGAAATAAGTGATACATCATATAGGACACCTATATTAAATGAACCATGACACTGGACAATAGTTTGAATATTTTAAACCACATTCCTGGCATCTTGCTGAATGATCAAAGACACTAAATTAGCATGCTAGTATGCTTTCTGCTTTACTCCCTACCTCTGCTACTCATCACTGTGTGACTGAAACAGCCACTAATAGCCAGCCTATCTTCTTCAAAGGAGTGTGAAGAATGAAGAGCAAGGACATGATGGGGGACACTTTAAAAGAAGCAGCACCCACAACTTTGCTCTTTTGAACATACACCCAGATATATCTCAAAAATTTAAAAAGCTTGTTTATAAGGATCCATGGAAGCAAGGGCAACATCATGCAAAAACCCAGGTGCACACTTGTTAGATTAAAATAAAAAAGGGTGACTGGAAATGCTAAGCAGACAAGTTGCCTTATATGGTGAAGAATACTGGTCCAGATATCCTGAGCACCCAGGGTAGTAATGGCTACTACATGGTATCTACTGACTCCACAAATGAAATATGTGTAAGAATGCAATTTAAATAAACTAGATCTTACAAGATCTTAGCCACTGATTTTTAAAATGCAATGAAACCTTGATTTATTGAATCCCTATTTAGGGTCTATGGATGCAATAGTTTTCAATCCTTCTCCCTCCCCCTGCTCCAAATAATATTGTGGAGAGAGAAATCATACTAGCTTTATGTCACTCGTGATGCATTTTATCATTTGCAAAGGATGCACATCATTGCAAATTACATAATTTGTTATGTAAGACATTAGAAAGTAAATGACATTTCTTGCAGGGTCCAAGATGCTCTCTGAACTTGGTGGTTTTCTTGCAAACATTTCATTACCAAACTAGGTAACATCATCAGTGCCAAAAGGGAGAGGATTCTGCTCTCTTTTTTACATACTAGTGACTTGCCCTGTTGGTTGGAGTGTTCTTGATGGTTCCTTGATTAAGTTGATATTTACTGTTAGCTAGTTTGAGTTGGCAGTCCCTTGATTGAGGTATTGTTTACTTTTTAATTGTTGGTCTAATGTTAATCTTATCTGGATGTTGACTGCTGGGTGTTGATTGTATCTTTTTGAATGGAATGTAGATGTTGTATTTATCTCCATGTGCCTGTTGATGGCTGATTTGTCTGTGTGCCAGCTTCCATGAATTCTCTAGTGTTTTTGGATTTGGCTTGGTCAAGGATGCTTACAGTTTCCCAGTTGAAACTATGTTTCAGTCTGTCCATGTTTTGTGAAACAGTAAGTTTTCATCATGTCTTCTGACTGCTAGTTGGTGTATACGGACCATTACACTGAGATAGTTCATATATTTTTTGAATATATGCTTCTTTAAAGAAGTTGTTGACTCCTGGCATTTCCTGGCTTATCAAGACCACAGGCAAAAAAGGCCCTTGCAGCCATCCTGTATCTTGGTGAAAAATTCAGGGAGGGAACTTTCTATCCTTAGCATGAAAACTTCCAATCTGCTGTTGACCAAAGGTTTCTCTCCCAGTTCATCTGAGTTGTGAAAGGCAGTAGGTACAGTTTTTTCTTAAGAGTATGCTGTTTTTGCTCCCTTCACTTTCTGCTTCTTTTTTCTTGGGCCTATCATCCTTTCAGTGCTGTATAATTTACAGCACTATTGAGATGCAAATGGGCTAAGAATGGAGAAGGTACATGTGGTTGGGTCAGACCAAAAGCACTTTTTTTTGTGGAGGAGCATATTTAACAGACTTGCAAGTCTCCCAGATATTGGAACATCTCATAATCCAACCATTCTCTCTGGTGTTTAGGGAAGTTACTCTTTTGCAAGTGTTTGGCCCTCCTGCATATATGAAACCATATTCCTTCCACCACATAACATGCTCAGGATTATTATACTAAAGAGTGGATGGGCTTTCTTGGCACTTGCTGGAATTTCTCATAAGAGGCTAGAACTCTGGTAGCCTTATGCTTTCCATCTATAGGTTTCTGGAGCTCTGGGATCAAACAAGTTTTTAAAATGGCTCTGTTTTTTCTACAAAAAAGCAGTGATACATCTGTTTTTCAGAAAAATATGTTGCAATCTCCAGATCTCTCCGGCAACAGAATTCCCAATTTTGTGACTATTCTACAAATCAAGCTTGCAACCAAAACTCTTTTCCTTCTACTATATCACTGTTTTAGATGGTTGATGGCTTTAATCTAGAGAACCACATGTTGAGAACTTCTAACCTTGGGCTATCTCAGCTGCACAGATTTAAAAAGGATGGATACAAAAAAAAAGACCATGGAGTGAAAGCCTTTGAGTTTTAAGGGTTAAAATTGCAGAACAGGAGCACCTGTTTTCAAATCCCCCTTTAATCCTGAAATATACTGGGCAATTTAAAGCCTGGTTATCATGTTTTAGCCCAGCCTACTTTATAGGGCTGTTGTGAGGATAAAATTGAAGGAGAGAGTACTATGTCGCCAACATGAATTCCTCCAGAATGAAAGAAGGGATATAAATTCAACAAATAAATATTTTTTTCAATCAGAACTGGAAAGGAAAAAAATGAATGGAGGACACTTACTGCTGGGCTTCCTCCAATTCCCCCGCCAAGGTCACTGCCAAGCTGCAAGAAAGAAAAGAGAAAAAAAGGGAGAGAGAGAGAGAGAGAGGGAGGAAAAAAAAGAAGAGAAAAGGCAGGGGGGGGGGAGAAAGAGTTCATTACAGCCAAGTTGTCAGGTGCCAAGAAATAAAGATCATGTGGTTCCCGAAAAGACCTGCACACCATCTGTCTCCCATCTGCTTGCCCAGAGAGAATATTGACTCAGCAAGGACAGAGAGACCCATAGGTTTGAAACCCCCAAATTCCACAGGCAGGGAAGTGGGATTTGGTTGAAAGCATAAGAATATGCACCAAAGTCTTGTGGGCAGCAGCAGAATGTAGCAGCTATGACCTGGATAGACTTGGGCCTGGGAACCTGCTTGGGGACCTACAATTTCAAAAGGCCAAACTTGCCTCAGCCTTGGCCCCATGGAGGGCATCTCACAAACAGTCGTGGTTACTTTTCTCAGACCTAACATAACAGGGTTTTAAATTTAAAAGATCCTCTTTCTTTGCTTTTATAGATCTATTCATGCTTGTAAGAGAGGCAATATGGAGATGAGGAACATGACGGGCTAAGAACAGTTATTGTGAACATGCCATCCCTGCTCACCACCATTCTTGTGTGGATCAGCTTCAGGAGTAGCCTCTGGCCATTCCCAGCCTGCCCACCACCAATGTTCCTGTGCTCTAATGTCAGCAGCCCATTGATGTTCTGAGAGCAAAGAGACCACAAAAGCAAAAAGCTGGACCAAAAATAAACTGACATATATGCGCAGCACTGTCACCCTAAAATGGGGGTTGCTTGAATGAGTATCATGTGATTTTTCTATTTCTGGAAGCTCTCTGAACAATTACCCAATAGAACAAACCCAGGCACTCAGATATGGAAAATGTATTCAGCTTCACTCATAGATGCTTGCTGGAAATTACACACATCCCCCAAGACATTTTATATCCTTTTCTCCAAACAATAAAACATTAATATCTTTTCCTTCCAAAGGAAATGATGTAAACAAGTAGAAATGAGAACTGCTGTGATGTGTAAAGCAGTCGTGCAATTCATAATGTGTCTGTTTGATGCTAAAGAGTAAAAAAGTTGGCAGTACAAGTAGTCCTCAACTTACAACCATTCATTTAGCGACATTTGAAGTTACAATGGTACTGAAGAAAGTGAGTTATGACCGGTTCTCACACTTATGACCATTGCAGCATCCTTAGAGTCACATGGTAAAAATTCATGTACTTGGTAAGCAGCATGTATTCATGACAGATGCAGCATGCTGGAGTCAGTGATTACCATCTGAAACCATCTCAGTCAGCTTCCAACAAGCAAATTTATTGGGGGAAACTGATTCTCTTAATAACCATGTGATTCACTTAACAACCTTGGCATAAAGGTCATAAATTGGGCACAACTCACTTAACAATCGCTTTACTTAGCAATAAAAATTCTGGTCCCAATTGTGATAATACTTCCTGTATGTCACATTGTCAGATTTGAGTTGATAATCCTTGTGACGAAACCAAGGAGCCAGGATTTCCAGATTTTAGGGAATAAGTAGCTTCTGCACTGCTTTTAAATAAATAAAGGGTGATTTGCTTATCAACTCTATTCATTAGATTACTCTTCATGCAAAATTGGGAGTATTTTCTCCAATTAAAAATAGACCTTTGTTTTAGCATAAAAATGATGACATCCTAGCTGTCATTTAGAACAGCATCTATGTATATTCTCATTAATCCAAGTCATGATTTATAGCAAAACTGAAACAAAATTTGCAAAACTTTCTCAAAAAGGCAACTGGATTTTTATTACTTGATGTAATAGGAAGATGTTCTGTCTCCTATCCAAGAGATTTTATCAGTTCCATGTGGAAAGGAGAAAGATGCAAAGAATATATACATTTCTCTTATGGCAGGATACAAGACACACACAAGAAAAAAGTTCTCACATAGCAGGCTAACAGAGTAATAAGGCTAAACAATAAAGATTTAAATCCTAATCTTATCCTTCAAGGTCAGCACAATACACATCAGAAAGGGCTGGAAGGTATTTGGGAAGATGAGACAAAGCTATATTGTAAACAGGAGATAATTGATGTCTAATTCTTCCTCCTCTGTTAAGGGGAGGATTTAATGTGTTTACATAAATAATTTGATTCCCCTCAATAGCCAGTTAACTTTCTTGTCCAGGATCTGGAATTCACAGCCATCAAAGGAAAAGCCCTTGTCCTTAAGATGCAAATGGACTGCAGAAGACTCTGATCTTTTATGTTGTTGAAACTTTTTGTAAATAGGCTGCTTTGTCTCTCCAGTGTAAAAATCTGTACATGCTTTATTACATTGTATGGCATAAATGACATCTGTCTAAGTTTGGGTATTTTGTCCCTGGGATGGACTAGTTTGTGTTTCAACATGTTCATGGGTTTGAAGTGCACACATATGTTATGTTCACTGAAAATCCCTGAGTTTCTCTTGATACTCCAGCAACATATGGAATGACCATGTTGTTATGTTTGCTATAAACTTCCTTTGCATTAGTTGTGGGAGAGTTCCTATTAGTTCTTTTTGGGGCTTTGATGAAGGACCAATCTGGATAGCCACAATTATTGAGAGCCTTTTTAATGTGAATGTTTTCTTTTTCTGATCCTTCCATATTTGAAGGCAAAACATTAGCATGATTTGTAAGGTTTAGAAAGTGTTCTAATTTATTAAATAAACAGTGTTCTAATTTAGAACAGTGTTTCTCAACCTGTAGCTGGGGAATTCTGAGAGTTGAAGTACACACGTCTTAAATTTGCTGAGATGGAGAAATATTGATTTAGAAAATTATCAAAAATCCTAAAGCGTAATTAAATTTGTATTTGGCACATGGAATGGGGGTACTCTCTTGCAGTGCTATTACAGACTAATTTTCCAACCTTAATATCTAGTTTGGAATCTGTAGTAGAGAGCTGCTAATAAGCTATTGGTGATTTTTATGTTTAAAGCTACAAAATGGAAAAAAGGTCAGAGACAGAAAAATGGAATGGGACAATTTACTTTGTTGGCTGAAAAGATCTGCTTTGCTACTGCTTTTTCAGAGAGGGCAACTTTAGAAAACAGAAAGGTAAGGAGTCAAAAGACTGCATGTACTTTTACAGAGCCTCATCTGTCCTCTGAAATACAAACAGCTAAGGACCATTCTAATATGTCATGCCGATACAATATATTTTCTTTGAACAGGACTTGATTTGCCACACACATGGGCAGGAATTGGTAATGTGTACCTGCAGAACAGTAGATTGTGCCCACCTGCAATTTTTTTAAAGAAATCATTTCTTTTTTAAGTTAACTGACTAAAATATTAAAATACCGGCAAAAATTTCAAGATACGTGTTTTTCCATAACATTTGGGGCCCCTTACATTTTTAATTGATTTTTTAAAATTAAAAATGGTTTCAGTTTAGCTTTTGGCACCCACAACACTCTGCAAAATTATATAATGGTGCCCACAAACTGGAAAGGGCTGTTGACTCCTGGTGTAAAAGCGGCAAGCGGGAGGAAACGGACACCATCTTAGAAAAATATTTCTGCTCTTAAGACTCCATAAAAAATTACAGCAATCTCATCAATATAATTCAAGCTCATGCAATGACCTGATGGAAAACAGATGATCTCTCTTTCAACCTGAACATTACAGTTCTGGAATGGGAAAATAGCCTGAAAACTCATACATTATGACTTCCTTTTGCAGAAGTAATCATGGGTGATTATTATCCCCTTTCAAGTTACAGCTATGTTATGGGCAGGAAAAAGCAAGGACTGTATAGCAAAGGAAGGAAAGCAAAAGTCCCTGTCAGATTCATTCTGAACAAGGCAAGAGGCAGAGGCATTTTGGTACTCTGGGGAATGTTTCCCAGTCAAGTGGAAGGGGGAGAAGCAGTCTCCCCATCAGCTGGCAAGTGAGCTTCTTACATAAAGCAGCATCAAAACAACTTGTGAATAATTCTACATAATAGAGCCAGATGTTTTTATCTGCTTTCATCAGTTCCTGTGCCAAGTTTATCTCATTAGAAGAGCCACAGACTGGGAAGCCAACCTTGAAAGATGCAAATCAAGGTTTCTTACAATCCTATATTTCTTCACTGCTTCTCTTTTCAACAGAAGCACATACTGCTCCTCCAGGATTTGCAAAATGATGTAACAGAGAGAAGAAAAATCCAGTTTGTTGACAGGTTTGTGATCTAGAACCTGAACCAGAACTTTTGCAATCAGACCAGAGTTTAATCAAGTGAGAGTTTATTTATGATTTAAGTACTTTTTAGGTCAACAAAGTAAAGAGTGGGCAATGTGAGTATCTACAATGGGGGCAGGTAGCAGGAAGACTTTTGGGGTATGCAAGAATCAACTTAAGTCCCCCAACTGAGGCTGCTGTTTAGGTACATGATTCATCTATCCTAATATCCAGTCAGCTAGCCTCAGAGGCTGATCCTAGTTCATCATAAAGTTCTTTGATTCTCCAAAGTCTTCTGCTCTCAATTTCACCCTTAAAGCTCACCCTGGCACAAAAATAAAAACTCAGAAAAATAAATCCAAGCCAGAGTGAAATCATCTCCCCAAATGATGATTTGAGGCAGTTTGGGGGTAGTGGTAGAAAAAATAAGAACAAAAATTGCTTCCTGCGAAATTCCAAAAAGCAAAATTAAAATAATATTCATCTGTTTAAATTCTCAGGCTGGAAGCCAGAAAAGCATTACACGGGCTGCCACAATTGTTTTAGCAGAATAGGAAAATGAAACATATCTTCCCCTCCCTGCAAATCCAAGTCATCCTCAGCCCTGTGGATTCCAATTCCTGGTTTAAATTTTAATTATTTCATAGGAGTTGTTCCTATTTTACTAGGCAAAGAGAAGAGGCAAGGTGCCAATATTTTCTTTTCAGTGATCTAAGTCAACAATTTTCTTTTTAGCATCAAGATTTCACCTGCAGCTTTCTGAACAGATCACTGCAGCTATTTCAAATTAAAAACTGACATTTTGAAATCTCTATCTAATATTATTTTGAGTAGCGCACCCTCACAGAACCACAATATTGTCTTACAGTTTTGAATGGCCCCAGACTAAATTAAGAATATCTAAAACTCTAGTACCTAAATAAGGTAAACAGAAAAAACAATTCTGGAACAGAAAGAAAGATGACAAAAAGTAGACTTATTTGAAGTTTGCAAAATATATTGGAAATCCCAGATTTCTGGTCCTTTTATTTGCATTGTTCCTTGGGTGGTAACAGTGATTGGTGGATTTCAGAGACAGGGCTGAGTTTTTATGAACAAGACAGGGAGCTTTGATGTCAGAGTAAACTGGATTGTGAACAAAATGGTACATAGATAGCTGGTTGGATAAATCAGAAGTGATGAAATATGCAGGCCTCCAGGAGGTGCTGAACCACAACTCCTACAACCAATTTGCATACAAATTTAGTTTTTTGTCAGCTAGTAAAGAATGTAGTATTCAAAAATTCTCACAGTGGATGTGGTGACAGCTTCTAGATATGACACCATAAAACTGCAGTTACCTTGGCAAATACAAAGCTGTCTAGAATTCCCCTTCTTGTGGAATTTTGATTGCCAATTTATAAGCTCTGCAGCCACCACAGAAATGCTGAGATTAAGGACCAGCTATGCTGAGAATTTGTTTGATGAGAACAGATTCTTCCCCATGTTATGAGGCTTAATTCCAGGAATCTCCTGAAACATTATGGACCTGGTTTCCACTAAAACCCACATAAAAGGGACCCAATTTTTGCTGTGGTGCTGCAAATTGTTGTCTTACAGTATTGCATGAGAGATATGGAACATCTAAGTCCTGGCACTGAAAAGCCAGGAGGAGCTGAACCTCAGATACTGCCAAGCCTGTGTTGTTCAAAATTTTAACAATTTCAGGAGCATGGGGGCCCCCATGTAGTTGGAAGCTGATTGAGAAGCCTTAATTCATTTTCTATGAAGCAGCTGGATTTTACTGGAGAGCTACAGATTACCCAAAAATGACTTGCTGCAGAGTGTGAGACAGCACACAAGCAATATTACATGTACACAATGGATGTGAGACTGAAGCCTGCTTACTAAATTTGGGGATCCAACCATTACTGTAAACTATTACACCTATGCAGGAAAGTCCATATCATAAAACTAGTAATGAACATCAACTTCTTGGAAATCTCATAGGAAATGCAAAGAAAACTAGCTTGGGTTGACT
>JANHZU010006629.1:14166-26502 GCA_032468055.1 Acrochordus granulatus | reverse complement strand
GCCAGCAATTCAGTGTTTTTTTAAGGTTTTGCTGTGCGGAATTGGATATCCCATTCAGTAGATCCTTGAAGGACTTGACTATTTTCTATTAATACTCAGAGGTCCTAGTAGAGAAGCAGACAAGTAGCATATATTGGAGATAGCCAAATTACTGCTACTGGCTCCCAACATATGGAACTAAAGCTAGTTCAGATGCAGTCTGAAATACTGGATGAATCAGTTGCAGACTGCCTGCCTGTGTTTGCTTATTCTCAGCCACTGAACAGCAGCTTGAAGAGAGAAGTTTTACCTTTCTTCCAAAGTACACTTTGGAAAATCGGACTTGTAGGGGGAAGGAAGTTTCACTAAAGTAAGGCAACCAATAACTAATGTTAGCTGTCATTATCTGGCTATGGAAAACACAGCTCTTAGACCAAGATTAAGCCTCTTTCCAGTCAAGCTTGACTCCTATGACATGAAGATACCTGAATTATTTTCTTGCCAATAGTACAGAAGGGGCCCCCTGCTTTTTCCAAGAGGTTTTTCAATTTCACAATCTAAATTATGCTCCTGGGACATATGCTCCCTGGGACTACATTCCCTAGTAGCCTCAGATCAAGGTACTAATTGGGCCTGATAATGTTTAGGTTCAGATACCAGGTCAAAGAGCCAAGGTGTTAACCTTGATAACATAGTTGGGAAGCAGGTCTTAGTTCATGGGATGACAGAAAGAAGACTGCATCATCAGATTTCTGCTTCACATCACAGGCTTCCTACACCCCTTCAAAATCTGCTCTGGAAGATCTACAAAGTCTGCAGAGCAGATTTTAAGAGTGGGAGTTGGGAAGGGGAAATCACACCCTCCTGCTCCATTTTTATAAACTTATCTTTGGATAATATCCAAAAGAAGGAAAGTTCTGTATGCCAACACTATTAGTTGCTCAATATTAATACTGGATTTTCTCAGTGTCTGGTCTAAATTCTCATTTAGAATAGAAGTTTCCTGGGCAACTTGAGGCCGGTTGCTATGTCCCAATACAACAAATCTCATATGGTTGATGTTCTGGGGAAAAAATGGGAGCATTCCACATTGCTATAAATCTAATGAATACATATTTAAAATAATGCAAATCTGCTTGTTGAATATGCCACAATTCTCAAGTTGTATATACGTCAAAGAGTTACTGAAGAATGACCAAAGTAAAATCCTATTTGCTTAGGATTATTTTACTCTAAGCCACTTTTATACCGACAGCTATAAGGCATGTCTGAGAAGATGAAAATCAGCAATTATTGGAGAGTGTGTGTGGTTGTGTGTGATAGTTTTTATGATGAATGCATTTTTAGTTTTGTTTGTTATGTATCTCATAGTTTCTGTAAAACTGTATGAGTGATGCACTGACTGGGTGGCGTTTTTAATTTTGTTGTACATGATGCAATGACAATAAAGATAATAATAATAATTAATTGAGAATTCACTGACAAAATGGATAATAATAAGCCCTCTCTAACTCCCAGGGTTGAGTAAGTGACTGACAATGTGGAAGCTTCTCAACTGCAAGCAATTCTGAAGGCAACAGAGTATTTTGACCCATTTCAAAACGGCTATATGGTTGAGACTTCCTTGGTCCTCTTTATCTGAAGCTCAAGAGAAAGAGGTTGACCCATTCTTGAATTTTCAGTGACTTTTGATACTATTGAGCATAATATCCTTCTGGATCATTAAAGAGATTTGGGAATAGGATGCATGGCTTTGCAATGATTCTACAGGTAGTCTTTGACTTATGATCACAGTGGAGTCCAGAATTTTTGTCGTAAGTTGTTGTGGTGGTAAGTTGAGGTACATATGAGCAGACTCAATTTTATGACTGTTTTTAGAACAGTTATAAAGTGAATCACCATGGTTGTAAAATGAATCATGTGATTGTTAAGCAAACCATGTAGTTGTTAAGTGAATCCAGCATATCCAACAGGCATTTTTTTCTAGACAATGGCAAAAAATGTTGCAAATCACAGTCATATGACTGTGGAATGCTGCAACCAGTCATTAATGTGAGCCAGTTGACCATGGGTATGTGTGAGTCACAACTTTGAGCACAGGTCATAACTTGCTTTGTAAAAATCTGTCATAACTTTGAATGGTCATTAAGCAACTGGTCTTAAGTCACGATCTATCTGTATTCTTATCTCTCAGGCCAATTTTAAGTGGTCTCACTTGGAGATAATGGCTCTTGAAACAAAGGCATCCCTCAGGGCTTGATTTTCTCTCTAATGCTTTTCAGTTTCCATATTAATCTGCTGGGGGAGATCATTTGATGCTGAGTGGCACTCAGATCTATTTCTCTGTGACATCTTCCGGAAATGCTGGGGTTCCCCTGAATGTCTGCCTGTAGTCAGTAGTGGTTGGATGACGGATGATAAACTGAAGTTGAATCCAGACAAGATGGAGATGCACACTCTGAGGGGCCATAATTCCAGATAAATATTACCCATTCTGAATAGGATTACACTCTCCTAGAAGTAGGTTTGCAATTTGGGGAATTTTCTCTTTCGGTTTCCAGATTAAGGCAATAGCCAAGAGTGTATTCTATCAGCTTCTGCATTCCTTTCTGGGAGATAATGGCTTTCAAACTGTAATGATGGACTGGTAATACTTAAGCTTGACTACAGCAATTTATTTTATGTCAGACTGCTTGTGAATCTAAAATGAAAAATTCAGTTAATAAAATATCAGCAATCAAATTGTAAAAAGTGGGATAAAAATTTCATCATCTTCTTGAGATGATTTCAAAGATACTATAATATTTCACTTGTGCTTAAAGCATTGCACTGGCTGCCAGTTGGTTGCTGGGCAAAATGCAAATTATTCATCATTACCTTTAAAACCTTATAAAGTTTAAGTCCAGGCTCTTTCTGTAGCAACCTCCACATTAACTGAGATTATTGGAAGAGATATACCTATAGTTGCCATGAGCTGTCTGATAATGACTTGGGAACCAAACTTTCTGTCACCAGGCCAGATCTTTAAAATGCACTTTCTACAAGTGGAGGGGACTGACATCTTTATTAGCTTTTAGAAATGTCCTTAAAACTTATTTTTGTCCTACCTTTTAACTGCCAATCTTATCTTTCATTATACTTGTTCATTTTATTTGCTTTTTTACTTGCTATTTTATTTGTTTTGAATGTCTTCATTTTACATTTGTTCTTTATAATTGTCAACCAATTAAGTTTGGCAGTTGGTTGTTGAATCAAGTTAAATAAATGAATAAAGTAAATCACATGTGCCAGATGATACCACATGCCTAAACAACAAGAAGTAAAACAGGGTTAGCTTAGTGTGATATGTGAATGCAGCCAGGAACTGGGTATAGATAGGGGAGGACCTTTCATAGCTCAGAAGACATTGTACCCCCTGCCACACTGAAGAAGTCATAGAAATGTATACATTTCATAAATGTATTTTTTTATAAATTATAAATAAAATTTCTGAAAATTCTCATTCAAGTAGAGCAGTTACAAACCAGCCTACCTTTGGGCTTCACGGTCATCCTTTGGATTGTAATTGGAAAGGCAGTCTAGAATGAATATCTGGCCCCATTCTGTGCATTCATTCAGAGCAGTGAGTAGCTTGTTGATGTTTTGAGGGTTCAAATCTAACAGATTGCTGTTGGGATGAGATTCGCTGATTTCAGACAAGGCAGCAACAGCATTAGCCACAACCTGGCAAAAAGAGAGGGCAAAAAGCTTGATACTCAGCAGTATAGCAGAGACTTGGTAATGCTATTTTCCTGGCAGCCCCCTCTAGAGTCAATCTGCAGGGCTGATTGAGATTTTTTGAAATGATTAATTAAGCTGTGTTACAGCCCACTTCCTTTTTTATCAGATTAACTGCTTTAAATAAACTTTCTAATCAACTGATCAATTCAGCAACAACTTATTTATATACTACTTCTCCACATGGACTGATGGGTTTACAAATTCCATTCAACCAATACAAACACATACATAAAACAATTTGTAGTACAGAATTGATATTTATTAATAATATATGAGTATCTTTAAAAAAACACTCAGAAATCTTCCTGGAAGACTTTTCCTTTTCTGTATTACATGCAAGAGACATTGGTTCTTCTGAGATTATGCATGTTACAGTTGGTACATTTGTTTTTTTTTGAATTATGGTGATTAAATAAGACATAACTAGCTGGATTTGCACACTGCACTTTCATAAGTCATGACTTGCAAACTACAATAGCTGCTTAGTACAGTGCACAGATAATTCTTGAGTTATGACCATAATGTCATCTGCTCATTACAGTCATAAGTTGTTTCACATGATTGTGAAATGGGTCAGTCATGTGATAAATGAACCAATGGTTTCTCTATAGGTGCGGTTTTGCCAAAAACTGAAAGTAAATGTTGGGTTTTAGGAAAAACATCATAAAATGCAGTCCTATGATTGTGAGATGCCACAAATGGCTGTAAAGACAGCCTGGTTGCCAAGCACCTGAAGTGCAATCATGTGATCGGGGAGAGGGGGGCAACTGTCAGAACTTCAAATCTGGGTCGTATTTATCCCCCCAGTAAGTCTGTCAGAAGTTTGAATGGTCACTAGGCTATTGGTTATAAGTCAAGGACTACCTTTACAAAACTTTCACAGTAAGATTTAATGAGTCAAACTAATGAGACTTATGTTCATGTAAAAAGAAGGGTACACTCTTTCCTTTTTTTTTGTTGTACTTTTGTCAAATATTTTAAAGCACGTTATTTTTTTCCCTTTGATAATGAATTTCTATAATGATTGTTTTGTTCTTTTTTGTTATTTTAAAAGCAATAAAAAATAAATGTAAACAAAATTCTGCAATGAATGAATTGTAAGGAAGGAAGTGATCTACTGTCCAATGAGGAAACCCCCTCAAAGACAGTATGGGAAAAGCTACCTGGTGAAGAGTGAAACAATTAAAAAACAGGAAGTGATCCACAACAGGGAGAAGGAAAAGCAATTAAATTGCTCTGTGATCATTTAAGACTGATTGGAAATTAAACCAAGTATAGAATGGAGGTAATGAAGCAGAATATTCAGCCATTTAATACACTGAATCTTCAGTTTAACATCCCATCAAATTTTAGGAAAAAAACAGAAACATGGACAGGGGAAAACAGTTTCATGATAGATACTGGAAAGGGCTGGCAAAATACCAAAATGACTGGAAGAAGATATGGCTGGTCATTCTGGGCAAAATATTTATATGAAGGAAGAGTCTTTAAAGTTGGAGGAGTCCTCCCAAAAATTGGCATTAACACTGCCAGCACAACCAAAATTGTTAATGCCAACTCTGAGGACTCTTCTCCCCCATCCACTTTATTCTTTTTCAAATCCATCTGACCAGATACAGAAATGGCACTTTTCAAAACATGGCATTCCTATAATTCCTCTAGTTCTCCTCTGATACTTCAATACTTTGAAAGTTGGTCATTATACAACTAAAGTGGCATCACTTATCTTACCTGCTTAAGGTATTCAAGGATGAGATGCAACAAATTCTGGGTGCATGGAGAAGGCTCCAGAGTTAAGTTCCTGGTTTTGTGTTTTTCTGCAACCCAAGAAGCCTCTTTCTGGAGCAGTGTTTCTCAATCTTGGCCACTTGGAATATGTGTGGACTTCGATTGAATTGAAGCATCTTCAAGTGGCTAAAGTTGAGAAACACTGCTCTGGAGAGTTACCACCTATCTGATCACAGCAGATGTCCTTTGCTTAAAATCTGCTGAGCAATTATGAGCATTCCTCTATACTGGCTCAAAATTCAGCGATAAAATTTTAAAAGAGGAAAGTAAAACAAAGGACATCTTTCCAGAAAAATGGTACCAAATGTGGATTTACCTACAGGAGATACAGTCATACGTTTCAATGCACTGATTCTGTAATGCAATAGTATTATTATTAGGACTAAAAGAGAGAGCATTAATTACTGTCCTTATGCTGTACAGTCCTGTATAAAAAGAATTTTTAAAATTAGCTTTTCTTTCACAACAGAAGACAAGAAGCAGAAAAAAATGGATTTTCAATATTTTATGTCCAGCAGCCTACAAAGAATGCCAGTTATTGGAGAAAAGATTCTGAGAATGGAAAATCATAGCTGGCCTTCACAGTGGCTGGGAAGATGAAAGAGGCAGAACCACAGGAGTCTTTCTAAAATTGCTCCCATTCCACATTAAGAATAAAAGCATATTGGGAGTTGTGGAACATTAAAGGGTGTGCTGCTTGAATGAAAAGGAATATGCCATTATGTGCAAATCTGCCTGCTAGGAAAGATTCAGGCAGGGTCAGCTCTTTGTGGCTGCCTAAACCCTCCCTCAATATCATTTAATGGTGTGAAAAGATGGCAATCTATCACCTTTGGGCATAGAGTGAAAGGATACATTCCTCATTTCTAGATTTTGACATTGTGCAGAAGATCAACAATGCAAGAACTACAAACCAACAAAGAATTTATGTAAAAGGGCTTACCAAGGAATGATAATTCCTCACTGAGGAATTAACCTGCTTAACTTTCAACCTCACACAAAGATCCCAAGTACCTGCTACCAGCTAAGACTGTCTGGGCACAGTATTATACTATATGGACATTCTTTTTGTGCCTTCAAGTCAGGATGGACAGCTGGTACTTGCAGTTTTCTTGGCAAAATTTTGGCCTAGTGATTAAAGCATCACTTATTGGTTAGAAACCAGGAGACTGCGAGCTCTAGTCCCACCTTAAGCATAAAAGCTGGCTGGTGACTTTGGGCCAGTCTCTCTCTCAGCCCAGTTCATCTTAAAGGGATGTTTTTGTGGGAAAATAGGAAGAAAAAGGAGAATTAGATATATTTTTATTATCTTGAGATTTATAAAATAATAAAGGTAGGATTAAAAACAATCTAAAAAAATTCCATTGCCTCTTCCTAGAGCTGACAGAGGGTCACCCAACTGATTTTGTGCCAAAGACAGGACTAGAACTTACAGTCTCCCAGTTTCTAGCTTAGTGCCTTAGCCATTACACCAAAGTGGTTCTCTTATAGAAACACAGCCAACTGTATTTTGTTATCTTGGATTTAGGGTTTATCACTGGGTATAACCCAGACACTGAGATTTAGACACAAGAAAATGCTCCTTCAAGTTTTCTACCTGAAAGTTTTAAAGCAGAGCTTCCCCAACCTTTTCCTTCACTACCTAAAATGGCTATCAGAAAGTCCTTTTTACCAATGTAGTAAAACACTTTAAGTCAACTTAAACCTCCCTGTTGTGATTGGCTAATACGTTCATGTGATGTTATCCAAAAACAAACAAAAAAACTTCTTCTACCCAGTTTTGGATAATTTACTCAGATTTGGAAAACCCTGCTTTAAAGCGAACAACACTATCCTATGTCAACACCAACTAGACTATTTGGACGACAGAGTCAATAGTCCTTAACCATTCATCATGCCAATTGGACTGATGGATGTTGCAGTTCAAATCATCCAGACTGCAACAGATTTATTAGGGAGAAATTAACGAGGGATAGGGAGAGAGGGTTTTGCACAAGCCAACTTCTGCAAAAAAAGCTTTATTTTATTTTTATTCTTTTAAGCCTACTAAAGACAAAAATTCCCTGGGAGAGATTACAAACTTGAAAAAAAATTCCTGAAAACACTTAAAAGCAAAGTAACACACAGAGCAAGGCATAGTAAAATAATATAAAAAACACAGCACAAAGGGAAAATAATGAAAAAGAAATCCCTCTATCACAGATCAACCTTTTAACTTTCCTTGGGGCTGACTGTAACATTTGTAGGTGAAGATTTCTTAGTCATCCAGGTAGAGCTGTCCGGAGGTTTCCTCATGGCAACTGAACTTCCTTAAGCTGCTTGGATAAGCAGTGAAACATTTCTACGACAAAAGAAAAGAATTCCAGTGGCCATGGCCAAACCTCCAGACAATTTGGGGAATCATTGACCAGGAGAAAATTCCATGCTGCCCTCTCGTGGATTGCTGTTAATTACAACAGAATTGATCCAAAGTGCTTCAGATTTCTGAAAACTGAGGATTCATAGGGAAGGTTTAAGTCAAATACTGATCCAAGCCTGCCTTGCTGTTAGTTGTTCTGTCAGGTCCAGCACTGCAAGCTGGGCTGTGGCACTGCTGGACATTTACAGGGGGCCAAAACTCTAGCAGAGGGCGAACGCCTCCAAGCCTCCTCCTGCCTTTGTTGCTTACTCAACCGTCTGAGCATCTGACGAGGAACAATGATCTCCAACTGTCACGCTCCAAAAACCAAGAAATCCTCATTGTAATTCTTCCAAGCAGATTTCTTTACTGTTTCTCACCTATAGGCAGAATCTTGTCAAACTAAAGCAAGCTACCACCACCCCTCAGAGCAATATCTTTGAAGATCTATTAGGAAGGAGCCATCTTCACCCGTTTTCTCGCACAAGAACTATTGTCTCTCGCGCCTCTGGAAGGCACTCCCTCCCTGCTGGGAATCCAGACTGTGTTTCATCACAGCAGCTCCCTGTGAGCTTTTTCCTGTGAAGAAGCATTAAGACAACCCAGAAAAAGGGGCAAGGGAAGGAAGATCAGAAATGGAGGGACCTTGAGTCAGGTTTCCTTAGGTTTATGATGCACATAAAAACCAGGCAGAGTTCAATCACACTATTGCGATTTCTTTCTTGACTTTTTGACCAAGTTCCGTTCTCTGCCATTCCAAAATATAGAATAATGGAATTAAGTTACAGGAAAGCTAATTCTTCCTGAATGTTAGGAAAACCTAATGGCTGGATAGTAGAACCAGTTGCTCAGAGAGGTTGGGGCCTTTCCTTCATTGGAAAGAGACTGAAAAGGATGTTTAATTTGAATTATTACAGTGAGTTAGAAAGTTAGAGGTTATCTATGATAGAGGGTTTCTTTCTACAGCTCCAAAATCTATCTATATACTTGACTGAAAGTTTGCAAGACTTAAAATCCAATGACCAGTATAGGCAGTCACGCTGGATTCAATATTAAAACAATAATCCAACTAGTCTTAAAAAAGTGTTTTTAATTAACATCCTGGGCAGATGTTCTGTCTTCCTCAGCTATTCTGTCTACTTTATTTTTCCCACCAGCAGCATGTCACCCTTCTTCCTTTGTCATTTCGTCTCCATCTGATGTCCCTCCACTTGGGATACTGTTTCCTCAGGTTCTCTTCTGTTCTTACATCCATTACTATCACAATCTCCTCCTACCCATCTTCCTGCTTTTCTAAATCATCAAAATATATCCGATAGCACAATAGCTCAACAGGTAGAAGTAGCTCATCAATTCACCGGTTCAAGAGTCCATCTGTGCTTTAATTAATTTGCGGGCTGTTTCATTGGCCAAAATCATTCATTTTCTTTGAAAAGGGACAAGTCCCTTTGTTCCTCCTCTCCTTTGTTCTTTCTTTATGAAGGTGTTTCCACCTGCAGCCTGGATGATGGGCAAAATAACAACAAAAAAACCCAAGTTGGTTTTCTGCTCATCACAAAGCTTCTTGCTGTGGCAAGATCACATAGCTGAGTAGTCATCAGTATTCATGAAAGGAAATCTAAACAGAGGGATCTTAAGAGAGATGTCTTCTAAAAGCCAGAGGATGTATAATTTTCTGTAAGGGAGGGTGATGGACAGGGAAGAACCAACATAACCAGACTTGTTCAGTGCTATCATCTCAGGAAAACCACAAGGAAATCAATAAGAAATGTTTTTGCTGCAAATCAGTCTGGGAAATTTTCTGGCACTTTACTAACACTTACATCACTATTAAAAAGGTTTGGGCTACAAAGCAGGTATTCTAGTCAGCTTGATCTGAAAGGAAAGGGCAACCAGAGTCTCAAAGTTAACAAGCAACCCACGATTCAAAAGCTGCAAACTGCTCCAGCATCCTTTGGGAGCCTTTAGTAGTTATCCTGCCCTGAGAATGGGTGGAGTGAAATGGATACTATAAGCCTTGTGGAGACTGAAACTACACTGCACTGCCAAATTCTCCCAACTTTCCTGCAAAAATTCCTTTGTGGAGATTTCAAGACCAAAACAGATGATTTAAGTCTCTGCAAGGCCTAAGGCATCCATTTTTAAACCCTTCAAAATGGAAAAAGTAGAAAGCTTTGACTCTTCCTATGCAATGTCCAAGCAAAACAGAGAAAGCGCTGCTGCAGAGTAAAAGTTTGCCAATTCATCCTCAAGCTCCACAATCACCTCTTTTTCCATCAGTTTCTTTTCTTCTATAAATATTTTCACGCTTGAATCCCATTTCTTACTATTAACAAATCCCTTCCAACGGCACTTACTATACCAAAAATCCTAGAAATTGGAAACATGTGAAATTGTGCAAACCCTTAAGTAGGCATAACTCAGTATTTAAAATTTATTTATCAAATTTAGAGACTTGTCCATCTCCCTCATGGAGGGACTCTGGGCAGTGTATAATCTTAAAAATCCTAAGTACCCTAAATCCAAGAAAAAAATACATCCATGTCCTACCCACATATAGCATGATTCCTATTATCACTTCCCTGCTGATTGCAGCCCTTTACCCTTGCCCGGTGCAAATGCTACCTGCAGTCCAGTCACAAAAGTTTCTGGACAGAGCTTGGTCACAATTGTGATCATGGGCACAGATGAATAAAGTACTTTAATGCCTCAAAATGTCTGAAATATGAAGCTGGGGCAGACAAAATATCTACTCTGAAAGCAGCAAATGCCATTAAGCCAATGTGGGCCAGAGTAGTGAAATTTAATAAAACAAGAGCATAGAACACTTCTCAAGGAGCTGAATTGTTGGCACAACATTCCATTCACAGCAAAAATCAACTCATGGCTCACATACATAGCCCATTTTTTCAAAGCGTCTTGTCCAAAATGAACTAAAAGTTTCTTTTAAATAAATCCTTAATCAGTTAGCATCCCCTTCAGTTCTAATAAATTGATCACTACATGTAGGCTTGCCTTTGTCATAAACACGTTTAGTCTGAAAGCTGTCTTTCAAACTGAAAGATCCATAAGGCTTGGACAAATATTAAGTGAAAGTAAACAGCAAAATGCATGCAATTTCAGTTTGATGTAAGGAAGAGATTAAAACTGTTTACTTAGATTGGAAGATCCTAAGCTAAATATACCCTTCACAGGTCAACAACCCAATATTCCTTTTCAAAAACTGAGGAAGACTATAATATAGGGTCTTCTGTCTGCAAAGCATGGGATCTACCACTAAGCTATTTTCCCCCATAATAAGCAATATCATATGTGGTAAATTTTAAAGATGGGCAACTTCAAAGGATTGTTTTACCATGGGATTGGAGTCTGCAATAAGATCACGCAACGAATCCAGGAAGCCCTGATCCTCCACCATTTGGGCGTTGATGTCGTGTAGTTTGGCCACACAGACAGCAGCTGTCTTGCGCACATATGGGTCTTCATCCTTCAGACACTTGCGGAGAGGTTCGCATAGGTATTCAGTAATCTTGTCCACACGAATACACCCCATAGTGCGCACTGCTAGAGCACGGATGAGAGGGTTCGGATCCTCACAGTCCTGGGATGAGCAAATTGATAAACAACAGTATATAGATGGGCACTGTGTAACAAATATTAGAAATTTTATCCAGCACAACAGGGCTCTTTCTATTCTGAGTCAAACTACATCTGGAACATCACAAACCATGTTCTGAAGGATTTATATTTAGAAAACTACAGATCTTTCTTAGAACAGGTGGATAGAGGCCCTGAGGAAAAATTTAAAAAACCATGTCAGGGCTGATCTTTGAAACATTATTCACATATCTAATTAATAGCACAAGTTCTCAAAAAGCATCTGTCCTACTTGCCGCTAAAAGAACAAAATAATTTTACCATTTAAGATGTCAAAGAGTTTTTCCAACTTACTGTGATGTTACAAAAAAAAAATCAGACAACTATCATGACTCTGCAGGGAAAGGATGCCATAAAACACAGATCATTAATGCAAAGAAGTGGAAAGCTGATTTAAGGAGGAGAACCCCACCTCCTTTAGTACAGTAGTGGCTATGTAAGTCAGGGAGAGAAGCAAAATGCTCCTGATAAGGCAGAAGGATAGGATTAGATATATTAATATGTAAACAGAATCATTATATTCTATTACATCTTTAATACAGTGGTGCCTCACAAGACGAGATTAATCCGTTCCAGAAGAACGCTCTTAGCGCAAACTGCTTGTAAAGAGAAACGCACTTTCCCATAGGAAACAATGGAAAGTCAGATAATCCATTCCACGCCCCCAAAAATATTCACCAAAAATAATTTTCAACGGAATTTGAGGTAGAAATGATTGTCCCTAACATCTGAAA
>JANHZU010006629.1:0-11267 GCA_032468055.1 Acrochordus granulatus | reverse complement strand
AAGATGTATGGACTTCAGTTGGCTGAGGAATTCTGGAGTTGAAGTCCACACATCTTAAAGTTGCCAAGGTTGGACATCCCTACTCTAAGGTTTCAGTTAAAACCATTTTTCACTCTGCTTCCAGGAGTCTTCAATCAGGAGATACTTGGAAATGAATTTGGGGTCTTTTGCATGCAAAACACATACATTTTGGGGTCCATATTTGGCCTTTGGAAGATGGCCCCTGGCATGCTACTAAACACTGGACACAACAAATGTATACATATTTTTTATGCATTTAATAGTTTTTTTCCTTTCTACCTCATTAAAAATTGGATGAAGTAGTAGGAAAAATGGCACACAAAAGCCACTAGAGAAGAGTTACCTGACATCCTTCCCCACAGTCATGGCAGCAATGACTTTTTTCACTGCTTCCTTTCTCTTCTCCTTTTTTTCATTGTTGAGCTCAGCTTTCAGTTCAAAAATTTCCCCTGCAGAGAAACATAAGAGGACCACAATCAAAAGAGTCCAACAAAAGCAGACCAACTCACCCCCTCCAAGCTAAGAGTCCTGCTTTCAGCAGTGGACAACAGAGGCATCCAGAAATCCTTTCCTTAGAACCTGGCACTCTGTCTGATGTTGCCACCCAGAACCTGGTAAGACCTAAACACTCAGTTACTTTGGCAGATACAGGCATTCCTTGTTTAGTAACCACAATTTGGACCTGCAATTCAGTTGTGAAGCTATTGCTAAATGAAACATCATGATTTTACAATTTTATTTCAGATTTGTTTTATAAACTTCCAAAGCTGCCACAGGGGGACCTATGCATAAATGTGAGGACTAGTTATCAAGTTATTTTTTCATCACCATTGTAACTGTGAATAGTCACTAAATGAGGATTACCTGCACATCAATGCCTTGCTTTTAAAGTGAACTAGGCTACCTTAATCAAAGCCTGCAAGAGTGACTTTCACATGTTAATTGCATTGTGTGAAGGAGCCCTCTCTCTTCAGCCTTATGCAATGGTTGACTGCTGTTAAAGAATAAAATTCTCCTTGCCAGGAGTGGAGGGGGAAAAATCCAAGAAGCACAGGGCCCAGTTTCTTTCAGCAGCTGCCTGGTTGCAATCACTCCAGTTCCTCTTTGAGTAAATGGCTCTACAAGTGAGCACATTCATCAGACAGCCATTCTATGAACATGTAGGTCCCTGCAGCAGCTTCTCACTAAGTGTTCTCACAATTTAACTACATAGACCAATGAAAAAGACAATGCTCAAAAATGGTACAACTTGAAAAGCAGTAGCAGAATTAAAGATATTAAGAATTTTTAAGTATCATTGCTTTGGAAACACAGAGGCATCACATACAGTTTTGTGAGGACATATTTGCCCTGTATTAAAAATATCTTTGCCACTGCATGTTATCAGAGCTCAATAGGAGCTAACAAACTTCTGATACCATTCAGGAACAAAGATATGCAAAGCTTCAGAATATCTGAAAGGGGGCAAATACTTTTTCACAGAACAGGTTGTTCCAGGAGTAGTTCGGAGGCCATCTGTGGTGCTTTGGCTGTCTGCAATGGTCTGGAGTTGGGAACAGAACAGTTAATTTCTGACTTTATGAATTTTACACACCCCTGCTGCAAATCCGTATTCAGTTTGAACCAGAAAGAAGGGAAGGAGTTTCTGACATACTGGTAATGTACATAATACTATCTCATGTTATCTTGGTTCTCAGAATCCAGGAAGGCAACAGATTTGAGTATACACACATGCACTGGATTGAAGTAGCAGTATTTCTCAACCTCAGTGACTTAAGATGTGTGGATTTCAATTGCTAAATTTTAGGAACTGAAATCCATACATCTTAAAGTCACTGAGGGTGAGGAGCAATGGAAGCAAAGATTGTTTCTGCACATAACTTTGGAAGATGTTCAATTTCAACAAGCATTATCAAATGATTCTAACATTTATAAATCATGATACTGAAGAGAGGGGAAATAAAATACTCTTTTAAGCAAAAGGGCAGAATTAGGAAAAGCCCTGAAAATCAGAAGAGAAGAGAGTAGGAGAAAGGAAGGAATCATCAGTTTAATGACTGCATGGCTCCTGGGAATTGGCAGCTGCGAAGAAAGAAGAGTGGCAATGCAAGAATAGGCAGGGTCTGCAAATCTTTGATGGTCAGAATGATCAGAACAGTAGATGTGTAAATTGTGTTATCCAATTTCACAACTTCAGCAGGTGATCTGCTAGCTGAGCAGCTAGATGTAATCCCAACATCAGCAATCAAACAGTAAGTCAGAAAGTCCCTTTAAGGTAAGAGACAGTCTACCATATGAATTGCCTGAAGAGCTCCACATGTAGCAGGTATTGAAAACCTGCCTTTTTTGTAATCACAAGAAAATTCAGCAGAGCTTTTCCCATTACTCTGAAACTGAAAATATATGGAAAACTGAAGTTCAGACCCATTTTTATAAAGAAAAAAACATGTTGCCTGCAAAACTAAAAATGTGAAAAGGAACATCCTAGCCCATCCATATGTGATAGGACTAAACCTATTCTGCATCTCTATCCCAACTGATAGATGGGTTTTGGTTCTATGGTTTTAGGGTTCTGGGATTTTATTGTTGTGAGTTGCCCGATTTCATGTTTTAAGATGGGCAACTATATAAACCTTATAAATACAGTATTGTGCAAATGTCTCAGGTCACCATTAGATTCATTGTTTTAGCAATGGTATAATGACCATATATAATTATGTCTCAGTCTCTTTAATAGAATACAACCAAAAAATATAGGACATTTGTATGCAATACTCAAATACTGGAAAAAGAAAAAAAACAGCTTCCATAAGTTAAAGTGACAAGTATTTAGTACTGACTATTTATTATTGACTTTTGCCTGAAGAAAACATTTTGCCCTGAAAACTGTATTTGTTTAAATTTTGCGTACATATTTCCTGTATTTCTTGTTTGAATCTTAATACAGAGACCAAAAACTAATTATGAATAGTCATTAAAAACTTTGCTAAAACAAAGTAGGTGGTAGCCTAAGATTTTTGCACGGTACTGTGAATAAGTGGCTTTGGTTTTGATTTTGCATATTTTAAGAACCCAATTGCTATGATTTGTAAATTACATGTTGTTATATGAACTCAAGCAATTTTTTATTCCAAACTTATAGTTCAATAAAGCATAACTTGATGTATTGTGTTACTCCAACCACATCAAACAGTCTTGCTAGAGGATCAATACTAAGATCCATGCAATATTCTTTCTTCTTGTTGCAACTTATGTCAGATTTTCTTTCCACTGTTATTTATGCATTGACCTTAGTAGTTCAATAGTAAGGACTGTGGGGAAAAAGCTGAAATTGTGGAAATAACTTCTCATTGTATTTCTACTGATTAAAAAACAAGTACCATTCTTTAAAAAATTCCTTGGATCTAAGCTTTAATTTGGTTAGCTTGGCTTGGTTTGGCTTATTTTAGCTTGTCAGATGAACCATGTCATTACTTTATTAATAAAGCCATTTAAAAAATGTCTTAGCAATATGTTGAACCAATCCAGTCTCTTCAACCCCTTGATCTACAGCAACTCTAACAGCAACTCTAACATTTCACTCTTTTATTTTCTAATGCTTTCATCTTAATTCTGATATCAGCTTGCCCTTTCATGTAGCCCGGTAAGAGGGATTGGGAGGCAAACTGCATCCATTGTAGAGAGCAAACATCGTGACCTTTACTTACAGGATGGATCTGCAACATCACATCATACAAAAAATCTAACCTTTTTTATTGGTGGTGAAGTATTTGGAGTCTGTCATGACTTCAGTTTCCTACTGCACTTAGGAATAAGAAATTCCTATACATGAAATGAAAAAAAAAACACACACATAGTTTAAGAAATCTGTACCTCTTTTCATGACAAATGCATTTGTGACTCTTCCTGAACAGAGTTGTTTAATTTATCTGCTTTAAATTGCAAATCTCTACAGTATTTGTTGCAATGTGCTACAGAACAGCAACTAATACTCAAAAGTATGAAAAGAAAACCCAACCTTTTTTTATAACCCTCTATGTTACAATCATTCTAAATAAAATTAACAGGCCAAAGAATATTAGTAAACAATCACAGTTTTTATTGCGAAACAAAGTTTCTGAGGTCCAGGCTAAATTAAACTCATGACCCATCCTAACATTTGCAAGTAGGCAAATATTAATTTTTGTGGTAATAAAAGGTCTTCAATCAGTGTCCTTCTATATTTTATCTATAATACCAGGTAATCATTAACATAAATCAGTCTGTAATAGGAACAACAATGCAAAAAGAGAAAGATGACTCTCTGAAGTTATAAAGCTCAGTTTTAATGATCAGAATTATTTTAAAAATACATTTCTTTTACATTTTTAAGCACAGACAGTGATAAAGTCAACCATTGACCTGTCTCAAATAGCTACTAACTCCTAACCAGGAGTTGCAATTAGATTCAGTTTTTCTCTCAGGTCAGTTGTCATGTGATCTGATGTTGGAGGATATTACCTTCAGTCAGTTGCCAAGGGCAGATCACTCTCTAGTTGCCCTCTGGCTTGCTGGTATCATCCACCCTTACAGGGACATCAGCCTGGTTGATCAGCCTATGCCAGGCAACTGATCCAGTTGGGTTCTGGAGGGAGCTTGGGGTTTTCTCTAAGGATCTCCTGGACAATTTATCTGAGGCTTTGGATGCAACCAGAAATAGGCAAGTGACTGAGACCTTTGCCTGGATTGCTCCTATGCAGCCACTCTCATCTAGGTGCACCTTGCTTCTCTAAGGAGCTCCAGGAGATGAAGCACAAGAGATGCCTGGAATACCATTACAGGAAGATGAAGGTGACTTAGGGAGGGCTTGGAACATCTACAGGGCCACAGCGAGGAGCATGCATACTATCTGGTGGACAAAACTGCGCAGAATTGCACTTTCTTTGGGTAGGAGGACCAAGTGAGTTGCCTGAGGCACAATCTTATGATGCACCCTTACCACTGAATTTTGAACTAGTTGTAGTTTCTGGATGGTCTTTAAGAGTAACTTCATAACAATTATGAGGTGACTAAAGCATGAGTGGCACCTGAGGAAAGGATGCAAGTGGGGCACAAGGTGAATCTATGCAAAGACCCTCTTGGCTACAGCTACTACTTCTTGGCTACTTCTCTTTGAGCAGTATAGTAGCTGCCAGTCCAGAAAAGTTATGCACTAGTCTTGAATAGGAAAGTGCAACCTATCAATATTTTTTGTGTTTCAAGAGAGCATTTCTCCCAAAGGGGGACAAGGAATACATATATAGGATCGGCACCTTTTGCCCGTGGGTCATTGCTGTTTTGTGAGCTGCATTGGTTACCAGCTTCCACATGCAATTCAAAGTGTGGTTATCACCTATAAAGCCTTTCATGGTATAGAGACTGGTTATTTAAGGGACTGCTTTTTCCAATTATTTCTACCAGTCTGGTATGACTGAAAAACGTGGATGCACTCCAGGTCCCTTCATTTACATACTGTCATCTTATGGGACTGAGGAAGCATGCCTTCTCTATTCCCCCCCTGCCCTCTGGAACACACACAACCCCCACTCGTTAAATGTTCCAGATGTCTCTTAAGACCTGGTTGTGTTTCCACATCTGGAGTTAGGATATTTGTAAAAGCCCTGTCAATGTATTTCGTGGACATTTGTGTAATTTTGTCTTGGTGTCCTGCTTTTTTAAATTATGTGTTCTTTGAAATATTGTGAGCATCTTTTTGGAGTCAGGCAGCCTCAAAATCAAATTTAGAAAATAATCCCATTCATAAAAAGAGATTTTCCCTAAAGCTACAAACCATCCATACATGCTCTAATTTAAGAAGCCAGAAAGGAATAACTGAAGCCACAGAAGATGCCTCTTTCAGCTAAACAGCACTCGTGACTGAGGGCTGTTTCATCACAGCAGCCCCTGCCCCCTTTGCCACCACTCCACAACTCAGAGGAATGAAGACACAAACTATATTGTTTCCAGCCTGAGAATCATCTCTTCCTAACAGCTTTAAGAGTCTAATCAGAGGAGGTGCCTCACTGGTGCCAGCAAGAGCTAGCATTACAAAGCAATTTGTTTTTCTTTGCACAGAAAACTGGTAGACTCGTTTTGTGGCAGGAAATTGATGTCTGCTTAATAATAGAGCAGAAATATATTTGCGTTTTTGTGGTGGAAGGAAGAATATATTTAACTAGTAGAGATTAAAGTAAGGGAAAACCATCCTATTCAAAGAAATTAAATTTGATATTAGCTTACAGGAGTTTAAACTACCTCTACTGCTAACCATAGGGCTGGGAGCCAAAACTGTATTGTTTGCATCTCTGGAATTTGACACTGGGAGCTTGGAATCAAATACTTTTAATGCATTTAGGATGTGAATCAATGCAGAAATGCAAAAAGTCTTCAAGGGCAAGAAACAGAAATGCTCAGTTAAGGGTGTAAAATGATTTCCAGATCTTCACCTGGCTATCCGGTTTTTGCTAGAATATGCATGAAACAATAGTGGGCCCCCTGAGCAAACACAACTGAGAAACAATGATTCCTAACAGAAATACCTTATTTCCAAGCAAGATAATGAACATAATGTCTCTGCAAAGAACCAAATGTCTCTATCAAGCTTCTAGTACCCTTCAGTACTTCCCTTCTGTACAGTCTGGCTATGGTCAGAATGCTCTTATTCATAGTTAACTGGAATCCAATTTTCAGGGTTGGCACTCCACCGGGAATGATAAACTAACCAGACAGGTTAGTTCACAAAACATGGTAGGAAAAAAATGGCTCATCTGACTCTAATTTAGTGCGTTGTATGAACCAAGCCTAACATTAGACTCCTCTTGGTCTGTTTAGATCAGGCACATATCCATAAGAACTGTATCTCTTGCACTTAAAATATTTCAGGGCAATCTGATAGCCCAGAACCTGTATGCGGCTGAGATCTGTGGGTGGAATGAAAAGGTGATTGTCCAATTGGAAATAGTCTAACACATCTTCATATAGATGATGTTGGAACTCCCCAGGGCATGCTCCAGCTTATCTAATGTGATTAAAGTAATCACTTTTATTCTGACATCACTGTCAGAATACATCCTGCATTGCTGGGGCACTATAAGGACCAGAAAGTCTTCAAGAATCATATATTGCCAGACTCTGTTTTCTGCATTATTCAGTGGGGAATCAATTGACCCTATTTTTATCACCTATCCTATTTCAGCTCTTGGAACAGAGAAAATATCAGAGATAGGCTTATTGAAAGAGATGCCACTTTTGTGTAGATATTAAGGCGCTGGCTAGAAACCAGGAGACCGAGTTCTAGTACCGACATAGGCATGAAAGCCTGCTTGGTGATTTTGGGCCAGTCACACTCTCTCAGCCCAACCCACCTCACAGGGTTGCTGTTGTAGGAAAAAAAGAAGGAAGGAGTATTACATATGTCTGCCACCTTATAAAATAACAAAGGCAGGATAAAATTCTAAAAAATAAAGATGCTACTAAAATGCAGATATCCAAATTTTCATCACTATAAAAAACACAGAAGCCTCTCCTAATATCTGGTTAATATTATCAGCAAGATATCAGCAAGAGCAGCTTTTCTATTCTCTTGCAGACCCTGCTTCAGATATCTTGAAGGGAGATTTTGTGAGCACTCTGTTGAACAATGTCTCTGTCCCCATGACACCAGTCAAGTTGAGGGCGTTCACTAAGTCTTCCACAACCCCATTTATAAAGAGATCATGACCACGTCATTAATGGTAAGTGAATTCAAGGGCTTGGACCTCAAATGGTTGAATTATCATGTTGCAGATATGTTTCCAGCTGTTAATAATCAGATTGCTACTTTTGTTCTGTTGTCGTTTAAACTGAAGTTCTTAATCATAGCCCTGGTTTCATTTTGCTTTGTGTCTAATACTCTTTTTATTTATTTTACTTAGTTATATTCTATTTTATATCATGTTACAATGCTATGACTTATAGTTACAACAAGAAATCTTATTCATTTTACTTGACTCCCAACATGAATTAGGAAGCCCAGTTTAAGATGCTAATTTTTAAGATGCTAACCTGCTTAAGATGCTAATTTGGTACCATTCTTCATCCACAACAATAAAGCCTGACAGGTCTGCTCTATAAGATTCTTTCATGAGACATCACGATTTTACATAGATAGCAAGTGTGATACAGAGGTTAAGGTATTGCCCTAGGAGCAGGGTTCTTAGTCCATCCTCAGCGACTTGGGGATAGTCACTCTCTCTCAGCCCAACCTACCTCACAGAGTTCGTATTATGGAGAAACAGGAGGAGGGAGCACTATATCACTGCTTCAAACTCTTGTATGAATGACAAGCTGTAAATCTAATAAATATAAAACCCTTTTTTACCTTCTACGGGTTTGCTTTATAAACACTGATGGACCATATCTATCCCTACAGCACTGGCCCACTATAAGAACAATTCTACTTTCCTACCACACAGAACCTTGAGGGATCACCATCTCATCTCAAGGTCAGTGGATTCTTTTTCCTGTAGCTTTCTAACAGGCAGATCTCTTCCTCCCTCCCAACCAAAGTGGAAAAATGGCCTTACAGAGACCAGGGCGCTATTTTCAAATTCTCTGTATAATTCATAAATGGTGTTCTATGCATACTTTTGCCTCAGAGTCCCCTCTTGTTCCTGAAATCCCCTCCTACTCCTCCACCTGATCCCAAATTCTCTTAAAAGGAATTTACAGAAGGAACCCCGGCCTCTCGCTCTCTTCATAGCTCCCATACCTGCAATCTAGCCAGCCCAAACTTTTTTCTTCCAGTATTCTTCCTGCCTGTCCTCATTTCCCGCAAAGCTTCCATTCCAGACTGCAAATTCCTTGATGGCAGGGTCCACCCTCTGGACTTTAGATTTTTGCTTGCAAAATAGGGGCTGTTAAGGTCTGCAGCATGTGGCAACTATGATCATCTCCCTCCATGGTAAGTAATTATCCCCTCCCCCAGCACCTTTCTACTCCCCTCCCTGCAAGGATATCCCTCTTAATAATAAAAGTATCCGACTTTTATTATTTTTATAAACAACTTAAGGCAGTGAACATATTTTTACACACCTTCCTCTTCCTATTTGCCCCACAACAGCGACCTGTGAGGCGAGTTGGGCAGATCGAGAGTGACTGGCCCAAAGTCACCCATCTGGCTTTCATGGCTAAGGTGAGACTCGAACTCACGACCTCCCGGTTTCTAGCCTGTTGCCTTAACCACTAGACCAAACTGGGTTCCTGAGAACAGGAGCCTACGAGCTCCATCCGGAAAGGAACCATTCCAGCTGCGGAAAAATTGTGCTGTCCCCTTCCAGCCCTCCCCCCACCCGAGGGTACGTCCACAGGAATGCTGGGGAAAAAACTGACCCCCGCCCTCATATGAAGCCCATGCCCTGCCCAAGGGGTGGAGCAAATCACCCTCCCCCCAATTCCTGAAGGGGCTGAACCACACCTATCCCCCAACTAACCTACAGCGAAGAGGAGAGTCCTCGAAAAGACTCGATACCGAAGACAAAACGACAACGGAGGAGGAGGACGAGGACGAGGACGCAGCGGCAACGGTCAGAAGCAGCCGTAAAACTGCCGGGCTTGGGAGGAGACCGGAAACCGGGCTGTCTGGGAAGACCAACCAACGATACGCGCCACGCCTTCTTTCTTGGACGGTCCGCAGCCACAGAGCTTCAATGGGCTAGATAGGCACATCCACCTTCTTCCGGTAAAAATAACATCGCTTTCAAGAGTCCGACGTCACTCCGTAAGGTTAGACGCGGCTGCTTGAATGTCCGGCCCTTCGCTGCCACGCGCATCTGCCCAGCCCGCGGAAGCGGCTTTTCACGTTTAGCTTTCCAGACCGAAGTTCTGAGCGTGGACAGCGTTCCCTCATAGGAATCCATGAGGCATGTTTCAACATCAAGAAGAGGGATCGCCCGCCGGAAATTCCTCCCCACAGAACCGTGCTCGTTTGCCCTCTCTGTAACTCTATGGTACGACAGAAACACGCCGAGGGAGACGCCAGCGCCGCCCGGCTTTCTGCAGCCCCGCTCTGCAAGCGGGGCGGCGGCGGCGGCCGTGGACGGAGGGCGGTTGAGGTGGGCGAGATCCTCACCTGTCTCCCTTTTGCACCGGGGCGCAGAAGCGATGAGTGGGAGGATACACGGGCGCGCAGCGTCCTTGTGATGGTCCCTCCCGCGTCGTCCTGCTGGAACGGGGATCTAGGCCTTGCCGCGACCGGAATGCAGTTTAACGGCCCGGATCTCTCGCGGCCCCGGGAGCCGGTTCCGCTTGGTCGCAGCCTCCTGGCGCCCCGCCCCGCGCTCGCCTGGCTCCCCTGAGCTGCCCGTGCCCTGCACGAACCGGGCCACAGGCTGGTGGTGGGTCTCGAATTCACCCAGCGTACGAGGCTGAAGTGCGCCGGTGGGGTGGGGTGGGGTGGGGGGCTCGGCGCATCCGGCGACTACAGCGCCGGACGCGCCCCGCAGCTGTTGCCTGTGTCTTCCTTCCCCTCGAGGGAAGCAGCTCGCCCTACTCAGTAACTTCCCCTTTTCCAGTCAAATCAGAAATGAAGCTCGCCTGAATGCGCCCGTATATCGTTCTAGTCAGAGTTTGAGGGCCTTTGTAATCACGCCTCCTGAAACCCAATTGTGGTTCTTTTATGAAATATTTTGGAAAGTTTGTTTTCCATTCCAGAGGAGTCCATGGCAGAACACGGGGCTCATCTCACCGCCACCTCCACGTACGAGGACAGGCCTTCTATATTTGAAGTGGTTGCCCAAGACACTTTGATGTCTGCTGTGAGACCAGCATTTCGGCATGCGACCAAGGTAAGAATGATTGGTGAGTGAGTACTGGCAGAAGGGTAACCATTACTCCTCTGTGCTTCTATAAGGTGGGATAACAGCTAGAAAAATGAAGGAAAGGAAAACATGTGCGTACGCAAGGTGTGTCATCTGTTTTTCTATTGTTAGATTTGTTTTCGGCATTGGATTCAGAAAAAAAATCCTGTCTGAGACCTTGTACAGCTCTGTAGTCAGACCAGGATAATTGGATCAGTGACTTTTCACTAAGCCTAAAATGGAAATCTAGACAATGTAATCTGCAAATTATAATTAGGATTTTATTCTTTTTTCCTGCTCAAAATAATTAACAAAACTATAGGGTTTAGAACCTTGAGTTTGTGCTTTCCCAGATTTCTGGCTGCACTTCTTGATAGACAATGTGTGCATCGG
>JANHZU010006628.1:33133-50245 GCA_032468055.1 Acrochordus granulatus | reverse complement strand
CTCCCGCCCGCGCCGGCAGGCAGCAAAGCAGCCGAGCTCCCGCGCCGGACGGCCGCCCCGACACCTCGTGGCGGCGGGAGGGCCGGCGGGCAGGTGGCGCGGCCCCTTCGCCCGCCCGAGCCGGTTCGCGCGAGCCTGCCCCGCATCCCGCTCTGCGGAGGGCGCGGGCGGCGGGACGGCGTGGCCGGGGCAAGCGGGAGCGCCGAACTTTCTTCGCCCCTCCGGCGCCGCGAGCCCCGGGCCGGGACTGTTTCGGTCGGAAGGCGGCACCCGCGGACGCCCGCCCCTCTCGGCGCTGGCTGAGCGGCTTTGATGTTCTCCATCCAGGAGAGCCTGGCCAGAGGGGGGCTGACCATGAAGGAGGAGCCGCTGACCGCGGGACTCTCGGCTGTCCGGTCCTGGATGCAAACGGCTGGCGTGCTGGACGCCCACACGGCGCTGCAAAGGTAGGACGGGCCGGGGCGGGCCGGCGCCCCTTCCCCCCGGCCGGTGAGCAAGGGCAGGAGGCAGCGACCTGCCGCGGAGCCGGTCCTCGCCCGCCTTGCTCCCCGTGGGGCCGGGGCCCGCCGCGAGGCTAGGGCAGGGCCGCGGGGCCCCTCCGGCGGAACCCGACGAGCAAGGGCCCCGCTCGGGCCGGGGAACCGGTCCGAGTTGGAGGAGCAGCCCGGGAATGCCGTTGCCAAAGGATGCTGGCAGCAGCGGGCGCCGGGATGCGGGGGAGGCCGTGAGGGTCGGCGGGCGGGCGGGCCGGGCCGTGTCAGGGCTCTTGGGCAGGCAGCTGACCCCCGCCGAGGCGTCAGCTCAGGTGGCCAGGCGGGATGGGGAGCCCGGAGGCGATCAGCTCTTTTGGGCGCCCCCTTTGTCGGCGCTCTTCAAGGACCGCCAGGACAGATGCAAGAGAACAGCTGCTTGAAAACGGGGCTCCCGGAGCCTGGTGCTGCTCCTGCTCCTGGCACTTGGGACTGGAAAGTGTCCCTGGAAAGTCCCCTTCTGGGTGGAAGACGGAGAGCCTGCTGGAAAGCGTTTCAGGCAGATTTCTCCTTCAGGAGCTCCTGTTCCTGCCATTTTTCAACTTCCAGATTATCTCGTAAACTTCCTTTCGAGAGGACGCTAGTCGTTGTGCAATAGGCTGTAGACTTGAAATTTTCCTTCTCCCGTTCTCGGAAAGCCAAGGATTTCCCATCCGTCTCTTTGTTGCTGGACTTCTCTGCATCACAGATCCACCTTCCTTCCTTTCTGTCTCTCGCGATGATGTTGGTTGGTCAATAATCAGGCTTATATGAATCATTTCTCCCAAGGCTTGAGGAGGATGGGAGTTTGTTCCTTTTGATTTAAATTGATTTCCTATTGATCGCAAATGTTCCCTGACCTTTGACATCCCATCTTGCTTGGCATGTAGTTCAGCTTGGTTAAACAAAGGAAATAAGAATTAGCTTGCATAGCAAATGGATTCACCTAAGATTCCCACCTCATTGGATCTTGGCATCTGCTGGCTCATAGGCTTCAACCTCTTGCTGCCAGCCTTCTCCATCGTTTTAGCTTGAGGTGCGATACCAGGCCCACATCCTCCTTGGTATAACGCACTGTCTGTGCCCCAAGGAGGAATCTGTACAGTCACTAATGCTTTCTCATTGTCCAACCGCATAGAGCCAAAGCATTGCCACAATTGATATAATTCTTCGGGCGCTCTCATTGCCCCCTCACACACACATATTTCAAGTCTTTCAACAGCCCTACAGCTCTGTCTTTAGTTAAGCGTATAAAGGTAGTAGGTCATGGGAAAATCGTATGCCTGAAATCTAGGAAAAGTTCAGCCACAATTAGCCGGAATGTGGACTATAGGGATGCTGCAAAAGGTATTCCCCTGACTTTTCTTTTCTTAATTTTCTGTGGACCATAAACTCCAGAGCCGTTTGTGCCGTCAGGGTAAGTACACAGCAAAATATTTCAGTGAAGCCCCAAAATCTTAGTTTTGATGGTATCTGATCCTCAGTCACTACCATCCAAAAGGCAGGGGTTTTGCCCAAGCCTACCTCGTCCATAGCTGGGAACTTAATCCCATTCTCTTCTGTTTCTAGATTTCAGTTCACTTCTCTGAGCTAAGGCCAGGCAAGTCCAGCTGAGTTCAGCAAAGGAATTACGTAGATCTGGCTTTATCAGGTTACAGCAGGTGAAGTACTGCCTGAAAGAAAATTTAGCAGTCATTGGATCATGCTGTGAGTGGGTAGATTTGGCCTAATGACAGGTGGAGAGAATACCCTAAATAGAGGAAGGGTCCCAAGCTAAGGGAATCTACATCAAACACATGCATGTTCTTGCTTTGTTTCTTTGGAGTCGATCTATTTCACTTTTTCCCGGTTTTGCTCTGGATCAAACCATTCAAATTGCTAAATGAAATTTTCCTTTTTAAGGAGTAACACTGGAAAAGGCAGCAGTTTGTCATTACAAAGATCCACATTTTTGGAATATTCCTCATTCTCGTTTGAACCATCTGGGCTGAATTCATTCAGAAAGAATCATAACCCTCTTGCAATTTTTTTAAAATGTTGGCCCAGATGGATTTGTCTATCTATCTATACAATTCCTGGGCCAAGGAGAAGGAAAAACACTTCCTTTTCCCATAAATTATATTTTTGCCTCTCTCTTTAATGCAACCTGAGTGAGCCATTTTTTAAACATTCCACACCATTTTTCTTTTCCAGAGTCATCTAAGTGGACCAGAATAAATCCAACTTTTGTTCTCCCTCCTTTCCCGTTCAGACCTAATAATCTAAGGACTTTTTTTCCCCTTCACTCCACCTCTCCCTGAATTTCTTTGTCAATACTTCTTCTGTCCCCACCAAAGAGTGAGAGAAACAGGTGCTGTCAATCGATGCTTCGGTCACATTATGCTCACCAGCAAAGCCCAGCTGGATTGGCAAAGCAGGTTGAGATGAGAGAAGTAACCAGAGTAAGAGATAAATTGCACTTTCTTTGGAGGCGAGGCAGAAAGGGCGAAACACTGTTCCATCTTGTTGTGGCAAAGCTGGGCATCTTATTTTGCTGTGTGAATGACTGGATTTATCCCTGCCTTTCTGTTACTTGATCATCAAAGCAGCTTGCAAAGCAAAGTGAATAGCAAGAAAAGGCTAAGGCAGCATTGATACAATTGCAGTCTTTATAAAAATCAGAACAGGAAGAAAAGACTTTGGATGAGAGATTTGTAGAAGTTTCATCTGGCAACTTGGGCATGTCCACCCTGGTGGGTTGGGTGGAGATACAAGGCGCTGCCTACCTTCCTGTGCTTGTAATTTTTAACATCTGGTGATCCCGGATTCTAATTCAGGGAAATTTAGCAATCTGGCCTTGGTAGGAGAAAGTGGGAGCTGTTACATCCGAAGTTAACCCTTTGTTTCTCTCAAAGCTTTCCCTTGCTCCGTCCGTAACACACCACTAACAGCAGCAGTCTGCAGGGCGGCCCAGGAGATAAATATAAATAAATAATAATCAATCAGCGCCCAGCACTCGGATCCAACCACAACAAATGAATTCAGTGGCGCAGTTGCGCATGTATTTGAATAAACATAAACTTGCTCATTTCAGGAGGATTTTGGCAGTCGACATTCAGCAGCCTAGGGCTGGAACTGCGTGGGGTTTTTAACTCAACGGGAAGATGAATTTATTCATCTGAGCCAAGGATCACTTTGGGTTTGATGCTGAGTTGTCAGCCGCCATCCCTCGGCCTCTTCCAGGCCGCTCTGTGAGCATTCCTGCTTTCCGAGAAGGCCTCTGAGATTTGTTCGGCGAGGAAGTTCGTTTATGTGGAAACCTAAGGAGAAAAGCTCAAACTGGGCAGGGTGTGCATGGATCGCTCCTGAATAGAATCGAATGCCAGCAGCATCCCCGATTTACGGTCTAGGGTGGGTCAGCCACTTAGTACGGGCCCTTTGCGAATGTTTGCGAAACCGGCGAAACGGAAAATCCCCCTGTGGGGCAGAGTTAGCCTTGCTTGCAAAATATAAAGGGAGAAATGAAAGCGCGGATTTTAGGATCGGGGCATAGGCGAGACTGACTTTCCCTGTGGGGCGCCGGGTTCAGCTAAGGAGGAAGGAACACGTTTTGCTGGAGAAGGTGAGGGTCCCCTTTCAGGTTCCCTCCCACCCTCCAACAGTCTGAATTCTGTAACTGTTGGCGGGGAGCCGACTGATCTGTGGTGGTAAATTCTGAAAATGAAAGAAAAAGTTTCCGCAAGAGTATTCTTCTTAGGATTTATTTATTTATCGTATTTGTGTAGCTGCCCGTCTCCCAGGAAGGTGACGCTGGGTGGAGTACAGTCCTGAATTTTAAAAAAACAAGCAACCCGTAAATACATAAAAGCGGCCACAGTTGGAAAAAGATTAACTATTAAAAAAGGCACGCGAAGCCGGAAAGGATGATACAGCTTGCGGCTCGCTTGCAGGATTCACTTTCGAGTTGTGAAGTCTGGATAAAGGGAGGGGTGGAATGAAAAGGGAACTGGAAGGGGGAGAGCCACTTTCCTTCCCCCTTGGTTTCATGCCGAGGAGAAGACCCCTTGCAAGAGAAACCTCTGCTCCGCAATCCCAGTCCTGGGTTCCGGTTTCTATAGATTTTCGGAGGCTGGGCTCTTCCACTGGAGTTTCTCTGAGCCAGTTTGCCCGTCTGGGAATGCTGTGATCCTTAAGAATGGAATTCAGCCTTTAAATTCAGGATCTCCTGGTAGTCCCGGCATGCCTATCCTGCTAGCCGGAGGCTTTGAGCAAAACCTTCTTCCAAAGTGCGGGTGGTTTCTCCGGGTTGCATGCTCGAGAAGCCTGCATGGCTTTTCCCACTGCAGTTTTGGAGGTGGACAGGTCTGTTCCGTGCTGCTGATTTCCGCAGTGAGGTGGGCCACCCTTGACTGCCGATCGGAGGTTTGGGCTAGTGCAGAAAAACCGGTCGCCCTTTTACATCCTGTCTTAATTCGCGATTCAGGTCGTGACTTTCAAAGTCCGAGCCTGGTTGGACTTTGCATGCTTTTCTCTTGGATGATCTTGGAAAGCAGTGGGCATTCCTGACTCTTCGCTGGGGGCCCTTCACCGTGGCTACATTTAGGTTTACAGGTCAGGAGGTGCATTTGCAGAAGCTGCTTCGTTTGGTTAGCCCTAACATTGGTGAGCTCTTTTGTGCTTGCTTGTTGCATCAACCCAGCACGTTGAGTTGCTTTATGGTTCTGCATCGGGTGGAATAAGAAAGTGCTTTGTGTGAACAGAGTTGGTGGATTTTCAGGCAGGGGCTGAACGCTCTTCCCATCCCATCCTGGTGAGTGGGGCTGCTGCTGCTGCTAGATTTAGCCTTCTTTAGAAACAAAGTGAAGTGATTCCTTTTTATAGGCATTCTTATTAGCTCCTGATGGGTTTTTAAATCGCTTGATGGGTTGCACTGCGCAATGGCGAACTCAAGGGCCTGGAAGGCAAGTCGCACCACAGATGGTGCTTTTGCACTTACGTGCATGCAGTGTGGCTCTGTCCACATTCAAGGCTGGAGAGCCAGGTGCTAACTTTTGTGACCCCAATGTTGAAAGGAAGGGGGGATTATAGGCGGCGGTGGCCGAGAACATGGGAGGAAGGATACACGGTGCCAGGGGAAGGAAACGGACAGTGGTCCTGGCCACAGGACATATGCCAGATGTGTTGGAACTACGATTCCCAGAATTCCTAGCCAGGCTTAAATCACGTTGGCCTGGAATTAAGAAAAACGGAGTCTCAGCCTGTTTGTCGCAGGCGAGGCTGTGGAAGAGTGGCGTAGTTGTGACGACCTGAAGCAGGCGAATGGGCTCCCGTAGGTTCTTCCAGTCCAGCTGTGTTATGGGCATTGCCGCAAAGGCCAGGATCGGGGGTGTCCGCAGGGAAGGGTCAGAAAAGCCAGTGCGGTGGCTGCGACAATGCAAGCAGAGGGTTTGCCGTTTTTATGTGCATTGCAGATTTTAAAAAAGGCAGCGCTTCGGCTGCGTTATTGTGGCAGCCATCTTGACTTTTTTGACTCTACCCTGCAGATAGCTCCCTGGAATTTATGACGCCCTGTTGATCTGGGCTGAGAGCATCTTGCAGGTTCTGTTTAATACAAGGAAGGTGTTTTATTAGCCCTGTCCGCCTCCTGTTTTGTCAGGAACCTGCACGTAGAAAGCCTTTATTTGGTGAGCGCATGGAAACAGTGACGGGAAATAGCACCAAGTGGATAAATTAAGCTCCCAGGGGGCAGTTACAAGTTCCATCATCTCTTCTGCCAAGTGGTGAGAGTGATGGAGTGCACCAATTAAAGGCAAGAGAGGCATCCAAAAGTCTTTTCCCCCAAACTCCATCTGGGGAGTGAACAGGAGGGTGGTCGCTCTGCAAAGCAAAACAGCTGTCTCAAGCAAGTAAGCCAAGTCATCTGTGACAAAGGAGAGCAGAAAAAGAGATTTTGTTGGCTAATGGGGGGAAGGTGGGGTGGAGTGGATACATGCGTAGGATTAGGTTGAGGAAGAACTTTCCCGATGAGTGAAAAATAAAATGACGTCCTCCAAGACTGTAACATTAATTATTATTATTATTTGTCTGATATGTGCTGCCTCCACGGTAGGGTTCTTCCTTCTCCCTCTTTCCCTCTTTTTCACCCTTCCTTTCTTCAATACTTGTAATACTTCCCTGTGAGTAAACCTCACGAACTGAACAAGGCTTTCCTCTGAGGAGGGCCGCAGGAGATTGCAAACTTCACGTCCCATTAGACTGATGAGAGGAGCGTGTGTGTCCCCCTGCATTTTGATTTTTTTACAAAAATAAAACAGTCTCCAAGATTGGGACCCTGGTGAAAAAGGCCACAAAGCTTTTCTGAGCTCGGAAGTGCTTTTGAAAAACAGGCAAGCGTGCGCGCACGGGTGCGTGTCATCCCCTTGCAGCAGGAGACAACATCACTCCCCAGCCACTGGACACGTGATTGTTTCCGGGCTCCCAAAGAAGGCAGGCTGGGCAAGTCCCATCATAAAATGCACCCATTTGGGGGCAAGCTTCTCCCCAACAAGGCGTCTTCTGCGCTTTTTCCAAAAGAAAACACAGATTGCATAAAGCAGTAGGGCGTCTGCACAAGACAATCGCCCTGTTGACAGAATCTGTAGAATTGGTGCGCGCACAGGAGCGGAGAGCATCAGGTACGTTTCGGCGCCTTCCGGCCTGTGCAACCCGAAGCTTGAGGGGTGGCTGGCTGGGGGGGATGGCGGCCTCACTGACCCCAGTGGAGCCAGCCAGATTCATCCCTTGCACATGCATGTCCGTAGTTGATGCTCCTCGCCACAGCTTCCTGGCGGTCCAGCGCAGGGCCGAGGCGCCTTTCCTGTAACAGCCCGGCGCTGCTCTGCTCTGCTCTGCTAGGAAACACTCTGATTTCCTTGAATAATTAATGGAAGCCTCTCAGCGTCGGGGACCGAGCCCCGCATCTGCAGCAGCAGCAGCAGCAGCAGCGTTGGCCTCCCCTCCTCCCTCATTCCTGAGGCCTTTGGGGAAATGAAGATGGAATTGGATGCAGGTGCACCTCTTGGCCAGCAGCGATAGCAGGAAAGCGAAGCCTGGAGTGGGGAAGTTTCGCCGCCTTAACCCTTTCCGTCCGTCAGTCATCGGGGCCCCTCCGCCGGCGGGCTGGGCTCGAGGGTCAGGTGCCGGTCCCCCAGCTGGAATCCAGCACATCTGGAAGGGGAGGCGAGGTTGGGAAGGCGCGGTGGAGTGGAAGGGACCCCCAGGGCCATCCACTCCAGCCCGCTCGGGCGTGCAGGGAAGCCAGCTAACCCACCCAGAAGAGAGGACTGCGAAGTTAGCCCCAGATCAGAGGCCGCGTGAAACGGCTCCATGGGCTCTTAAGAGTCACTCTCCACCGCCCCCCAAGCCTGGGGTGACCGCCGCTGGAACAGGAGGTGGGTGTGCGTGGTCTGATCCAGGGGCCCCTTTGCAAATCTGGCTGTTCTCCACCACTGACCACATCGTAGCCATCATTCTCATCGCCCTTAATCCCAGATTAGGTCCGACAGAAGTGCCTGGGGCAAGGACGAGAGGCTTCCCCATCTGATGCCCTTTTCTCTCCCGCAGTCACCCCCTTCTTTCTCCCCGAGGGGTAACGTGACGGAGGGGTGTGTACTTGGCTTGTTTTATGGATGAATGTTGGGGGAAGGACGCCCCCACCTGTTGCCACTGCGGTTCTAGCCAGGCCCTGTCCACAGTGACATGCCTCCTCTGCCCTTTGCCTGTTGGGTGGCACGGTCCCTGGATTCCTTGATGCCCCAGCAGAAGAGAATATCTGTGGCTCAGGGTTGAATTGCAGAGTCCTGGGTGCTTTCTGAGCTTGGTTGTTTTTCTGCAGACGTTTCGTTACCCGACAGTGTACCCAACATCATCAGGGCAAGAAAGGAGTAGGGTTTGCTCCCTCTTTATACAGTAGTTTAGAGCAAACCCCACTCCCTTCTTGCCCTGATGATGTCATTCGGTTGGGTAATGAAACGTCTGCGAAACAGCAACCAAGCTCAGAGAGCACCTCGGGCTCCTGGAGGTCGCCTAGCCTTGAAATGTATGGCACCTTCGCATTAGTCCTGCAGAGCAGGCCGGGGCCCTGATGCTGCTGGGGAGCTGAGAAAGACCACTTCTGCGAATCCCAAAATGAAAAGGCGAGATTTCTCCCTCCCTTAGTTTGCAGCTGTTCCCCTTCGCTGCTAATAGCTGGGAAAGGGTGGTTGCAGATAAAATACCATAGAAACCCATTGCAAATCCGGGGGGGGGTTAGTAGCCCTCGCATCTCCCACCCAGGAAATGAGCCAATGTGAATCGTCTGTGGGTTGCAGGAGCAGAGAGAGAGAGAAATAGCTCTTATTCCACACCCTTTCCTGCTTTCCAGCGGAGGAATCCGGCACATCCCAGCCTTCTTTCCTTTTCTTGCAGCTGATCATGGAAGTAAACTCTTTTAAAACATAAAAAAGCGGACAAGCCGTGAAATTAAAGACGGCGAAGAGCACGCTTAAGGCGGAGCGCCATCCTCCCTACTGCAGTTTTTACTAGGATTGGAAAGTGATGAAATACAGGGTGGTACTGTTGACTTGCGTGTCATTAATGTCATTTTAATTAAAGGCTTAGTTCATCATTTCTCAAGCATGGCAGCTGTAAGCGGTATGGACTTCAACTCCCAGAATTCCCCAGCCAGCAAAGTTGGGAGTTAAAGTCCATAACACCCTAAAGTTGCCAAGGCTGAGAAACACTGGCTTAATGAAATGAAGTCCATTCTTATGTTTTGCCTATTCCTATCCCCACGTGCTGGCTGAACGCATTCCTTGCACGAAGGAAGCAGTGCCGTCTGAATGGAATCCAGGGAATGCGGCATTGGCAGCCATCTTGACTTTTTTGACCCTCCCAGCAGGCTCCTTTCAGACCCCAGTGTTCCCAGTCAATGAACTGGGCTAACTCGGGCATCAAGAGCTCTTTAAAAGCCATTCAGGTGAATCCAGGGGTTAACTGGGGGGGGGCAATTCCTGTCTCTGCAATTGTGATCTCGGAATTCATCATTAAATATTTGCGTTATGGGAGGCTCGGTCTTCATTCCCCATTCATCTGTCTGGTGGGGTTGGACGGATGAGCACCGTCGATGAACACAGGCAAAGTCTCCTCTTTGATTTCTAGGGGATCCAGGGAGATTTGCCATTGTCCTTTCGGGGGTTGGTGTTTTTCAACTTCCCAGTCTCGGCCCCAGTCCTGGGATTTCCTGGTGGCGTCCCATCCAAACCTGACCAGCTTCTGAGTCCCAACAAGGTCAGTCTATAGATGGGGATTTGCTTGTGACCAAACCCGGGAGTTGATCCGACGGCCAAGGCTTGCTTTCCCCTTGTTCTCTCCCTTGCACAGAAGGGGTAATGCGGGAGGATCTTCCTCCTCCTACCAGTTCTCCAAATACTAAGTGCTGGATTATTTATTAGAAGACCCGCAATTCGGGTTCACAGATCATAAGTAAGTTTAATAAATAAGCAAGCATTGAGGCGCACGGAGAGGCCCTCATTGCAAGCCCCCTGAGGTTGCACCCGGGATTAAGCAAATGCATAAATGCGGTGAGTGCCGGGCGCATCAGGCTTTGCGCTTCCTCTGTCTGAGGAGGATGGCTTCAGAGGCTGGAGGGTTATTCCCAAGCCCTCTGCCCGTCCGTCCGTCCGTCCGTCCATTTTCTGCGACTGCTGGCTGCTTCAAAAAACGGTAGCTGGGGACGCCCGACAGCCAACAGCCCAGCAGTACTTGGGTCGTGAGCCTCGTGCTGACATGCGGGTCGGGTTCCTTGCCTCTCCCCTGCGCGTTGTGCGCAGAGGCCCCTGCGGTCCACCCCAACCCGCTCAGACGCTCTGCTTCGGTTTGTTGCTTCTCGGAGGAATCGCACGCACGCAACGTTTACTTGGGCCCCACATTTGGAGTACTTGGGAGGGGGTTGTTTGCGCACAGCCACCCTTCGCCGGTCTCTTAGAAGTTAACGCGTACGGCTCTCTTGCGCGCTAAGAGGGATGCATGGCTTGTTGAGCTCGATGGGGCTTGCTCCCAGGTTAATGGCAGGAGCATCGCACTTCCCGCGTGGAAAAGTCTCAAGACCGTTATAGGTCCCACAACGGAATTCAATGGGGCGGCACTGAATTCGGGGGGGCTTCCCTTTTCCCTAATACGAAATCTCCTGCCTGGGTCAAACCGGTAACTCCATCATCCTCTGCCAGCATAATGACTGGGAATAATGGGGCTTGCAGTCAAGGGAAGGCCCGGTTGGGGGTGTTTGTGCCGTGCGATGGGAGAGCCCCTCTCCTTAGCCTCCTTCTCCCTAGGCTGACGGGTGCCGTAAAAGGCTGTTCCGATGTTAGCAAAAGTTGCTTTTGTCGATGAGAATAAACTGGAGGCGGTGAGGAGCGAAGAGGGTTTATTTCCATGCAGGGCACCAGCGGCTTCCTGGTGCTTCTGCTTGTTCTAAGAGGAAATGCAGGAGGTGCTAAGAGGACCAGTACCGGAGCCGCGCCACTCCAGGGAGAACCGAGCGGGGGATCATCCCGCACGCTCCAGCGGAGGAGGCCAGAGCGAGGAAGCCCGTCGGCACCCGAGCGCAGCCATGCTTCAGCTAAAGGCACAAAAGCCCTCTGGTCCCCGTTCTCCTGTCGCGATAGGCGGCCGCAGCTACTGGAAGAGGAGCCGCTTTTTGCAACACCTGGAAGGTGGCATCAAAGCGCTCACGCGCAGAAATGTGCAGAGGTTGGATGCAACCCACTCAGTGGTGCCTCACAACCGACGTGGATTGGCACCTCTGCTGTTGACTCCTGATGGGAACCGCAGCTTTTCCTGAGCTGGCGCAGCAGCTGCGTGGGCGAGAAAAAAATAAAGCTGCGTTGCGACGGAGGGTGGCGATGCCAACGGGTACGGCAGGGGTGCCCACTCCAGAGCCAAGCGCGACAGCCCTTGCATTAAAAAATGGGTAAATCAAAGGTTTTGGCGGATCTGAGCATTAGTGTAGAAGCTCTGTCCAGAAGGCAGCCTAACCAGATCTTCTCGCTTAACGGCTTGATTTAGGGTAAGCTATGAATACTGGCTAGCAGCAAAAACAAAAACCAAGTTTTCTATCTTTCTTGATTGTCCTCCAGCAACCATCCAGATTTTGCATCCCAGCTCTGGGAGTTCCGATCAATTCTTTTGCTTGGTTTGCTTTCAAACGCGGTGGGTTGGGTCTGCCTGTGCTTTAGAGGGTTGTCTGAATTTGTCCATCGTGAATGCTGCGGTTAAACCGAATCCTGGTTTCGCACTGGGTGCGAATGAGGTTTCAATGCGCTTTGTGACTTCCAGCCCTGCGCTCCTTCGTCTGGCTCTGGGATGCTTTTTCCGGACTCCTCTTGATGTCTTACGCCGGTATTTGTCAACCTTAGCCGTTTCAAGATGCGGGGACGTCAGTTCCCAGAATTCCCCAGCCAGCTCCGGTGCCTTAGTCGTCCAGTATCGGAGCTTGGAGATCGCTGAACATGCTAGGATGAAGTTGCCACAACCTCGTTCATCTCCGGAGTGCGCTCGTGTGCGCGTGCACCTCTAGCCTAGGGTTGTCAGCGTTTCGCAGCTTGTTTGATGAATCGTTTGTTCGTCGTCTTAGTTTATACTTACTCATTTGGAAAATGTATCGGGGCTGCCCCTCCGACGTTCCAGGCTCTGGGGGGAGAACAACAAGCGACGGAAGCAACGCCCCCCAACCAACCTTCGCGAGCCAAATGGAAGACGGAATTGAAATGGAGCCCGAGGCAGTCCCCAGCGCAGGCTTTGGGCTGGGCGGTGCTAACGGCGCGGCAGAAGCCCGGCGGAGGAGCCGGGGGTTCGCAGCCAGCCGCCAACGCTCCCTAGCCCAGCCTGGGTCGGCGTCAGCTCCCAGAATTCCCCAGACTGCCTACTGACGTTGTTGAGTCGAGAAGCGCAGAGGCAGGTGCAGCAACGAAGAGGGCGCACGCTTCGGCGCATTGTATCGGTGGCCTCGCAGACCCAGCAGATGAATACGGAAGCAAAGTGAGATTTATCGCGGCGTTTTAGCGTTCGGTTTTGCGGCGCTTCGGCAGGGGGAGCGCCGGAATCTCGTAAGACTTCATAACTCGGCCCGGGGTGGCAAGTGGCCTCCGCGGGAATCATCCTCCCGCAGCTCCACCGACTTCCCTGCTCTACCCAGCCCAGTTTTTGAAAACGATCCTCTGAAGTAAAACCGCTAAGGGTGGCACCGCGCAAAGAGGAGCGTCGTCTCTGGCACCTTTGCAAAGACTGGTCCCTTTGCAGACGTGGCCGTAGCCCGTGGTCGGTACAGAAGCGCCCACCATCCCACCGTGCGGCTGTTTTGTGAACAGGGAAGTCTTGCCGGCAGCCTGCCTGTGTGGGTGCCCACTGCGGGCCCTCCACCTACACAAGCCCCCCAGCTTCCACATGAATTCTTTCTTCTTGGGGTGCCAAAAACGTACCTTTCTCACGCAGAGCAGGTGCTGCACGAATGCACGTGGTCCTTTGGAAAGATGCAGTAATTACAGGAACTCCTCGCTTAGCAGCTGCTCGAACTTACAGCGGACCTCCCCGAAAGCTGCTTAGGACCCAGTTACGGAGTCCCATGCACACACTTTGTGGTCACGTGACTGCATTTCAGGCGCTTGGAAAGCAGCTCACATTTTTACCTGGTAACTCACCGGTTGCCACAGTTGACGTTTTTGCTGGTGTCCGGTCCTTTCGGCTGGTTTTTGGCAAAAAAGCATGGGTCCGCTTAATGACCCCCTCGCATTCACTGAACAAACACTGAAAAAAAAAACCTCATCAAATCCGGTCTGGGATCTCGAGTTACGAGCGTCATGACTTACAACGGAAATTCCAGGCTCCGTCACTGTCATAAGTCGAGGACTACCGTTCGGTAGAATCCGCTGTATGGATCCCTGGCATGGAATGCTTGATGTGAGAGGGCCCCTGAGGGCGCAGATCCTGCCCTCTGCTTCGTGCCAAAACCCCCATTAAACCACCTCGAATCTCAGCCGCCACCTGAAGACGCTCTTGGCTCCATTGTGCAGCTGTTCTCACTCTCGGGGATTTTTTCCCCCAAAGATTTTGTCAGAATCGGCCTTCCTGCGACTTAAATCTCTTCTTCCGTTATGGGCAGTCTGGAACAGCGGAGAAAAGGTCCCTTCCTCCTCCCACGCGGTGTCCTCGGGGACGTTTGAAGAGAGCCTCGGTCCTGTCTCCCCCCAAAGCTCGTCCACCGTCTCTCCGTTATTCTGAATTCTCTCTCCTTTTCTGCGCCTGTTCCGGTTTTGCAGAACCCTTCTCAGAAGTTGGCACCCAGAATCAGAGGCGAGACTTCAAGGGAGGTCCGACTACAGAATGTAAAATAACCGCTTTCGCGCTGCTGGACGTGGTCAGGGCATTCCTGCCTTCAGCCCCAATCAGCTAAACGGATTCAAAGTTCCGTTTCTGCATCTCAGGATATCTTAAAACACTTTCATGAGCGCTGGGAGGAAAGACACCTTTCTAAAACGGATTTATTTGCTCACCTGCGTCCGTGACCCTGTTCCGAAATCGTGAGAAATAATCAGAGAAAGAGAAAACTTGCGCAGCGTTGCGGCATCGGAATCCCGGAGCGCCAAAGCGAGCTCGGACCCACGAAAAGGCAAGTGGAAGGAGCTCGCTCCTTCCTTGAACGTGCGGATCCCACCTGCCTTTAACGCGAGACGAGAGATCGAGGGCGGCTCCTGGCACACGGTGGCCCCGGTTGAATTCCACTGAAAGTATTTTTCCCAGCATTGGGCACCGAGGCAATCTCTGTACCGCGCCCAGCGCGCATCAGATGCACTTCTGGCCCCCTTAGTAGGTCAACTTTTCGAAAGTTTTCCCTGCAGTTCTAAGCAAGCCTTCCTGGGGCCCCCGAGCTTCCGGCCGGGGTGGGCCTCGCCCCCAGAACTCGCCAGCCAGCTTTTCTCAATGCGTTCAGCTGTGCGAGTAAGATGGGCTGGTGTGAGTCCGTCGGTTTGCCAGGCCAGGCCGGGCCGCCTTCCAACGTTCAGCAAACGGCGTGTGAGCCGAGACGGTGCCTTGGAGGAGTCGGATTGACTTGGTCAGATTGTTCATCCGGTTGCAGCACGCGAGGCCGAAGCTCCCTGGGCTGAAGGGTGTTGTTTAAAAAACCTTTGTTTAAATTCAGCCCCGTGTTTGTAGATAAAAACACAGCGCGGCGCGGCATTCCCGCCGGCGCAGTGAAGCGTCTCACGCCTGGGGTGGGAAGGCCGAACCCTTTCTGGTGGGCCACGTTTGTGGCTTTTGGCGGCACTGCATTGTCCAGGGCACACGAAGAACGGGCACGTGTCACTTCGGCGGGTGTAGCAGAGGCAGGGAGGTCCGACTGCGGGGAGAAAGGTGAAGGGTTCCCTGCAGCCGTGTCTGGCTCGAGGGGGCGGTGCTCGTCTCCGTTTCATAGCCGAAGAGCCAGCGTCGTCCGAAGGCCCTTCCGTGGTCACTGGCCGGCATGAATATACGCCGAGGCGCATGGGGTGCTGTGGCCTTCCCACCAGAGTGCAGCCTGTTTATCTACTTGCGTTTTTCATGCTTTCAAACTGCTGGGTTGGCAGGAGCTGGGGCAGGAGCGGGAGCTCATCCCGTGGGCTTGGGTCTCGAACTCGCGGCTTTGCGGTCGTCACTTAGGGAGCCACGACATTTCGCAGCTGGGAAGACAAGGACGCCGGAAGGCGCTTAGGGGCTCTTCCTTGTTCAATTTAGGACACCATTTGGGGGCAGAATCTGTTGTCCGAGGGCGCGGTTTAATTCGGGGCTGGTGATCGTCGCTGCTAGGCAGATGCGCAAAAGCGGAACTGCATTTGAGGGTGCCCAGTGTGAGCAGTGCGGACGGGGAGAACAACACGGCTGGCAGTGTTTGAATCCTGACTGTAGTTGTAGTTCAAGACTCCAGAGGGAGGGAGGAGAGAAAGAAGGGAAGGAAGGAAGGAGAGAGAGAGAGAAACAAAAAGGGAAGGGAGGAGAGAGAGAAAGAAGGAAAGGAAGGAAGAGGAGAGAGAAAGACAAAAGGGAAGGAAGGAAGGAGAGAGAGAGAAGGAAGGAGAGAGACAAAGGGAAGGAAGGAAGGAAGGAGAGGAAGGAGGGAAGGAAAGGGAATGGAGGGAGGGAGGAAGGAAGGAAGGAAGAGCAGACACCAGACCCCATTGACTGGGGCTGCCCGGGCTCTGGTGTCCGCTCTTGCTCTCGATTCCTTTTCTTCGGCACGTGGACAGGACCGATAGAAAAATCCTGGGAAGCCTTTTTTTTCCAGTCCTTACTCTGTTCCTGGCAAGCGGTCCGGTTCCCTAGGACAGCCAGCTCTGCAGCAGGCAGAGAGATTTCCTAGCAGAAATCTGGATCCCTCCCGTGCGGAATGCTTTTGCTTTTGGAATCGGAGGACGTGGCTCCGAGGCCAGCGGATCGCGCACCTTTGCAGCCTGAGGAAGCGCGTTTTCCGTGGGCTGAAAATGGTGCTGCTCCCGTGGGTCTCCTAGAAAGGGTCCTGCACAGCAGAGGGAAGGCAGGGCTGGGGGGGCCCTTTCCTGGCCTCTGGCAGGCAGCCTGCCCCGTCAGAGAAGGAAGGGCGGCACCCCAAGTCCCATCTATCCTTCAGGGCAGGGCAGCAGATGAAGGGGGCGGCAGCCCTCTCTGCTGGGGTGAGACACCCGCATTTCTCTTCAAATCGCTTTCAGACCTGCCCCCTCACCACGAGACCAGCGCGCACAACGCTCCACGCAGACTCCTCAGCCGGTCGTTTTCTAAAATTGTCTTCTTGGGTGAGGCTGAAGTGGCTCTCCTGGAAGGAGAGAGAGAGAGAGCGCGCGAGATCGGACCGGTTTGGGTCCCTGTGCACCGTCTGCACATCTTGCAGGGTCGGCTGTTTGCACGTCGGTGTCAGTGGCCTGGTGGGCTGTTATTCAACAAATGGCCGAGATTCTCTTATTTACACACATTTGCATGCTGGCTCCGACGACACTAAAGGCCTCCAGCATGTGAAGCTTTTCACGGCGTCTGTAAGATTGCAACAAAGCGCTCAAAGCCGTTAATAAAAAACTCTCGCGACCATTCGGTCAGACCTCCACAAGCCCCCGGCCCCTCTGGCTCCTCGGATGAATGTGACTCAGTTCCCCTCTCCACCTCTGGTGCAGCCTGGAGATTCCAGGCAATGGATTGTCCTGAAGGATGGAAAGCAAGCTGTCCCTTTGGAGGGGGGGACGTTTCGGAGCGCAGGATAAATAAGATCGGAATCACCCAGCAGCCGGTGGCTGAGCGGCTTCTTAGCTCCAGAAGAGACCAGCGCACGTGCGCCCCGTCCTTAAGCAAATCAGAGGATTCCACAGCTGACCCCTCCTTTTGCACCCCGCTCCAAAGTACGGTATTTTGAAAAGTGATCTCAGTTCGCGCTCTCTGAGCCCCATCAACAGCAGTGGGGGTGGGCGGGTGGGCAGGGGCTTCATTTGGGGCTTCAAAGCCCAACCCCCAGCCTTCCGTCTAGACTTGGCTGGGCGTCACAGGGCTTAGTGCGTCCAGCAGGGTGACAGCGCAGACCCCTCCTTCAGATTTG
>JANHZU010006628.1:8294-19746 GCA_032468055.1 Acrochordus granulatus | reverse complement strand
CTCCTGATCCTCCCTTCTAGAATCAGGAGGAAGAGAAAGAGCCCTGCGTGAAGTCCTGGGAGGATCCCAGATCCGTGCGCTCTGATGTGCTTCTGAACTCAAAAACTAAGCACATTGAGAAGCCACACTGTAGACTGAAGACTCAGAGCAGCCGAGAGAGACACAACGTGATCCAGGCTAGCGGGGTGTTTTCTCTGCGGCTAAATCCGCACCCAGGACCATCCAGAAGTCGCCCGTGGGGCCGCCTCCCTCCCCAAGCGCTGGGAGGTCGGTCAGGCAGAGGGCTGTGGCGGAGCCACGCTTGGCTGCCAAACTCCCTGGTGTCCCATTAACGGCTGCTTTGTTTACAGCATCCACGCTCGCTGTTTTGCAAATTAGCACGGCTGGCTGCCTCGTTGCCAACTTTCATGGCTAATTGATCTCCAGGAACCCTGCTAATGATCGCAGGGGCTAAGGGAATAGGTGGGGTGGCTTGGGGGTGGCAGCGGCTCAGGAGGGCGAGGTGCCGTGGCTCAGGCGCACGCCTAGAGCAGGGTTTGTTCAGGGGACGACGGACGGACGGACGGACGGACGGACCCGCCGTTCCCGATGGGAGCGGGGTGACCGGAGGGCTCTTGGTTGTTTGTTGTTTGTCAGATCAGCTGTTGATTGTGCTTGAAGTGAGGGATGGTCCTTGCTGTAATTCTTGAGAAAACGGTCATTGGGCAGGGAATTTGAGCGCTGCGGCGTACGAGGAAAGGGCAGCCCGGTGCCGAGGCCCCTTTCAGGTCGGTCTCCCGGCGCCTCCGCGTTTGGTGTGACGAGCCCAGAAGTGTAAGTCTAATGCACCCGTTTCCAGCTGGCTGCGCTCTTTGTTTTCCTCTCCGGATTCACCCAGCTTCTTGCGCAAAGAAGTCCCGTCTCCGTGTGTCCAGACCTGACAACTGATGCTTTGGAGTCTGCGTCCCTTTGAAGCAGCTGCCTCTTTTCCCGGGCAGAACAGCTGCCCTCTGTGAAAAACGTGGTTGCTTTAAAGAGCTGCAGATGGCCTTGTTCCACCCCCCACGTGCAGCAGCGCATCCCTTTGCAACGGAACCGCGACCACTGCAGGGTCTTTGTGGCCAAATCATTCAGGGGAAACTTAATGCTCGTCTTCTGAGCCCGTTTCTCGTGCTTCCACAGTTGGGTGACGTGCAGGCGCTCTGGTGGGGGGTGTCTTTCTTGACCCCCCCCAGACAGATGAAAAATCCAATGGTTTGCAAGTTGTCCTTGAGAGAAAAAACAAGCTTCAGAGGTTTTTGTGGCAAGAGGAACCGAACAGCAAAGGATCCGGTCCCTTGGGAGTCTCTTGGCCTGCTGATTGTTCTGCTCGGGAAAACGTTACCCGTGTGGGCATGGGGTGTTTCGGTTGTCTGAAACGTGAACGGACACGTGGGTTCAGTCATACCTTCGTACTACCTTTGGGTAGCCCCACATCATTAAGGGAGTGGGGAAGAAGTATTAGGATCAGTATAGGGAGGGAGGGGACAGAAAGGGGGAAGGAGGGAGGAGGAAAAGAGACAGATAGGCAGAGGGAGGCGAGGGACAGAAAATGAGGGGGAGGGAGGAGAAAGAGACAAAGGGGAAGGAAGGAAGGAGGAAAGGGAGAGGGAGAGGGAGGGGGAGAAAGGAGAAGAGGAAGGAAGGAAGGGGAGAGGGAGGGAGGAGAAAGGAGAAGAGGGAGCGAGGGAGGGAAGAAAGGCGAACTGTGAATGTGGAGGACACATGCAGCCCTCTGTGGTCCTGTCCACACAAAACAGTCAACGCAGCTGCTCCGTGCAGCGACCAGCTCTTGCCGAGCCGTGGCCTGGCCGGGCCTTCCTGCGGCGTCGCAGCTCCATCCGACGGCACCCCAGGGGCCAGCCTTTTTGTGGGCGGTGTACAACCCAAGCCAGCCTCTCTGATCGGCTCGTGGTTCAGTGTGTTCTACGCATGCAGCAGACCTGGTGGTGGAGTTAAGCGCACTGTGAGAACGCAGCGGCCACGTCACGTCTTCTTCCCCCGCTGAGCTCCGGGACCGGTTCCTCTTTCACGCCGGAGTGTGTAGGTCCGGTTGTGCCCCTGGGTAGGAATCCCAGTTCAAGCACCCCTAACGGACGGCTGCTGGCTTCTGCGGGGGTCCCTCTCACGAAGGGAGCCCATCGCTCCCTGCGAGCCTCTGCAGGGCCCCCTCCTCTTTCAGCGCTCATTGGGAAAGAGTCTTGGGAAGCGCCACCTCCTGCCTCGTAGGCGACAGGGAGACCTCTGGCTGCTGAGCTCCCTGCTGTGTTGGCTCCTTCCCTCGGTCACGCCTTGTTTTCCCTCCCTGGGACCCCCTCCAGTTTGTCAGAAGCCCCCTTGAAGGAGGGCCTAGCCCTTCAGGGGAGGGTCAACCCACAGCAGAACAGAAGGCAAGGGTTCCTTCCTCCTTTGAAAAAGCATCGGGTTCTGACCGTCTCCGAAGGTGGCCGTGTCTTTCATTCCGGGAGCTGGAGGTGGGTCTTCCTCCTGCTGCCCAAGGAAAGCCGTTCCCGCCTTGGGTGCCTCTTCTGGCCCGACTGACCCCTCTCTTTCTCTCGCCCAACAGTCGCTGCTGTGACAAGAAGAGCTGTGGGAACCGCAACGAGACGCCCTCCGATCCCGTCATCATTGACAGGTAAGCATCCACGGAACAGAGCATCGCGGTCGTTGCGGGGCAGCTGGAACTCGCGCACGGAGTTGGTTCAACTGGTGGGCTTGGAGAGCGAGGAGGGATTCAGGACCAGCCCTCACGTCCTCACCCCTGCCGTGGAGAAGGCTGAGCACCGGCCTCGCATGCCGAGCTCTCAAGTGCCTTCTCAGCAGCTCCAGTCAGAAGCTCTTGGCGGCTGGTGCCGAAGACCTGTTTTTCTTCAAGGTATGGAAAGACCCACCACCTAGCTCTCTCTAGGGCAGGGTTGCCCAACCTTGGCATCCTTAAGACGCGTGGACTCCAGCTCCGGAATTCCTCAGCCAGCAGTGAGACACGGATATACAGTATCTGGAAGTCCTCAGCTTCCGACGAGATGCTAAGATGTTATCTGATGCTCCCCGTTTTCATATATATTTCTGTTGACTCGAAACCTGGCATAGATGCGTTCTTTGAGGGGCGCAAGCTGGCTTTTCCATAAAGGGCGTTACCTTCCGCAGCAGATTCTGACTTCTGTGCTGGCTCAGTCTGTGCCAGGAAACATTTGGATGTGTAGAAATGGCTTTCAGGCGTATGTCTGCCTGTCCTGCATTCTGGTTGCCTTCACACAATATACTTAACCCATTTTTTTGACTTCGCATCATGGATTAAGTCTGCAACAAAGACCTAATCATGGTTAAAACGGATCAGGCTAAGCACGTTTTGTAAATGCAACTGCTCAGTATCTAAGTGACCTGAGTAAGGATATCGTGTGAACACAACATCCAGGTCAGCCTTCCCCGCTCTACCTCTTTTCAGACCTTGAGATAATGAGCTCGGAATCTGGGGACTGAGTGCCAGCATGGTGTGTCTTGCTGTGTCAACGTGGTGGTGTGCCAACAAAGGGTGTGTTGTGAGGCTAGGCTGCTGTAGCACTTGTGTATTTCCCTTCTTGCTCTTCCATGTTCCAATGCAGGTTTTCAACTTGCACAATTTGCTTCTTGCATTTCAACAACAAACTCACTTTCCTCGTGTGGGCCTACACCCTCCAGCAGCACAGAAAAGAAAACTCGTAGGACCCCAAGCTAACCCTGACAAATTAGAAAGAGCGCCCCCCAGAACTGCTCAGTAAAGTATAAGCACACTCCGTAGAGCGCACGCCATTCGGACTCCATTCAGGAGAGGCCCTGTGACCGGACACAACTGCTTTCATGAGTCACAGACAAAAGATGCTTGGTGGGCCTGCAGATCCTCAGTACTGATTGCTCAACAGCTGGAAAGTGTAGACTGAGAGGGAGAGGGTGCAAGGAGATAAAGCCCTGAGATAGGTGGCTGGGTGGACCCAACCCTGAACAGAGCACTCTACGTACGAAGCGACGATGTGTTGATGGTCTAGAGAAGGTAGAGGTTTGAGTAGCAGCAGGTAGGACGCTTCCTCTTCGAGGCACCCAGTCCTTCCAAAGTTCAGAAGGTGCATATTCTTCACAAGAGAAACAGAAAATGTCGTGTTTTGGGAAATGCGGATGCTTCCCGTGGGAGAGAGATGGGTCTCTTCTGAGCCTGGGAGATGAGCAGAAAGAAGGCACAAATCTCTTTTTCTGCCTTGCTCTTTGTCTTGCACCATCAAAGAAGTTCCAAGGTTCACTTTTGTTGGGTCAGTCTAAACCCTGAAGTCTAAGCAAGAGGCATCTTCGATCCAGTTGGCCTTCCAAAATGGACCATCCACCTGATCCAGAATGAATCTGGATAATTTCTTTGGAATCCCCAAAGCCTGTCCCCGGGAAGGGGTTCCCTCACTGTTTCTGTGGGTCTGGTCTTGAATTCTACACTTAAGTGGATTGAAAATACTTCTGTCAAGGCAAAATGTTTTCTCCAAAGAGGCGCCTTTGAACCAGTGTTGAAAGGACACACACTGCAAAAAATAAAACCAAGATCTTTCCAGCCAAGGATCCAGGCAGCACATTTTGTTCATGGGAGCCTTTGGGGCCACTGCAGAACACCTCCTGCTTCGTATTTTGATGACGATAGAAGCCCCAACAGCAGTAGCAGTGCAAATTGGAGCTCTCTTTGCCTCTCCCGTTCATAATGACTCAGCTGGCCAGGATATTCCCGTTCTTAAGAATGCCAGGATGGTCCGGGCTGAAGTCTCGGTTATAAGATGCACCTATGGGGTCCTTGGTGCCCTCTGAGCTGAGTTGTTTCCTTGCAGACGTCCCATTACCCAACTAGGCGACTTCATCAGGGCTAAAAACGTCTGCAAGAAAGCAGCCAAGCTCAGAGAGCACCCAGGGCCCCACGTTTCAACCCTGAGCTGCAAATACTCCCTTCTGCTGGAAAGATGCAGCTAGCTGGATTTCGTGCAAATATAAGGAGAAGATTTTGCATGCTAAGATCCCTTCAGTGGTAGACCGGCTCTTTCTACGGAGGTCGGGGGTTTGTCAAGACAAGGCTGGACAGGCACCTGTCATTGCCGATGGTTGAACTGGTTTTCCTGCAGGTTGCAGAGGGATGGGCTAGGTGATCCTTGTGGTCCCTTGCGTGCTGGGAGAAGGAGACAAGGGTAATGTCTCTGGTTTCTCAGTATAAGAGACAGGGGTGCAGGAAGATTTGAGGGAGGGGGAGAAAAGGCAGCCCAGACCAGCCCAGCCCACATGTGGGTGTTTTGGAAAGAAAATGCTCGGAGAGACCCCATCTTCCTTGACTCGTTCTGGGTCCGTTGGGGGTTTGAGCTTGATACCTTCCCAGATTGGAAATCCCCCCTTTCTGAAACTGAAGCCGTTGTTGTTTTCTTCGCAGCCTGGATTTGCCAGCTCTGTGGGGCTTGGCACGAGTGAGGGAGGGCCGAACCCAAACCCATTGCAAACTAACTTTCTGGGATATCACACGATGCTCGCAAAGAATGGCTTATTTCTGGTTTCCATGGAGAAGGTCTTCTTGGCCCTTTGACCAGTCATCTGCTCCCTTCACTCAGAAAGCAGGAGTCTTCCCCTATTGTCGGCATCTGTGCTTGTGTGCGCGCGTGTGCGCGTGTGCAAGTCACTTCTCCCTCTCCCAGACAATAGGCCAATGGGGTGACATTGGCTCTCCTCTTCGGCGTATCCCGGTGGTGGCGGCAGTTGAGGGGTCTTGATAACACACTGACATTTCCCCAGCTTTTGTCCACCCCGATAACATCGGGCGCCGCGTGACAAGCCCCCGTGCCTGGGAAGGCCGGCCTGTCACTCAGCCCCACTGCATAGGCCGCCGGCCGCCGATGGAAAAGAATAACGATTGACAAGCCGGTGGGGAGATTAGAAAGAGAAGCGTCAGGGCTATTACGGGCTGTCTCGCCAGCAGCCTTTGTGCCCGCTGATCTTTCAGCCTTTCCTCCCATTGGCTCCCGCGCCTGCCTTGCCCCGCGCATAGGACAGAAACAAAACACAGCCACCTTCCGAATAAATTCCAGTCGGCTCGCTGGAGCTAGCCTGGAGGACCCCAGGACAGACCCCGGGACCGTCGACGGAAATTCTGCAGCGCAGGCCGACATCCTCCCTGCTGGGCACGGCCCCGATTCCCCGAACGCCAGAGATATCCAACCCAAAGGTTTTAAAGGTGCAACGGGAGAAGGGAGGGGTGATCTGGCTTTCGGCCTCCGCTGTGCTGCACGTGCATACGTGAGGGCGCGCGCATCCACGCACGGACGGACCGCTGCAGACGCCGTCTTTCCCCAAGAATGGGAAACCTCCAAGGTGAAGAATAATTTCCCCCTGCTGTGATCTGCTTGAGAAAGAGCAGATGTGCAAGGGGTAGTGGCTGCGATCTCATGGATCTTTCCCCTTCTGTGATCCTTTCAGTCGCGTTGGCTCTTGATGGAAGACCTAAGACCTGCCGGCCGAGCTTCCTTCCTCTCCAAGTCTCCTTCATCAAAAAATACAACTTGAAGCCCAACCGTCTTAAAGTTGCCCGGGCTGAAGAACGCCGGTCTGAAGCAGTGCCTAAGCCAGAGCCCAGCTTACAAAACCAAATAAATAATGGGAGGGGTTCACACCAACCCCAGTGCAGGCTGGCATTTGCACAGCGCATTTCACCATCAACCTCACTGCGCACGGTGTGCCAACCCCGCCGTTGGGAAGGGTTGCAGATCCAGGTGGGCGGGAGTCGGTTTCCAAGTGCCGCCTCAACCTCGCAAGTTTGGTATGGACTGGAGACTCGGTGGGATTATTTCCACCCCTGCATGTAAGGAGAGTCTTCCTTGTGCCCCCTTGGCATGGCCCAAGCACACCTTCGCTCCTTGAAGAAAGATGGACTTTCCAAGCACCCCGACCCTGGCGGGTGGGGGCGGGGGAGAAGGAGCCCAGCAGGTAAACGTCCAGCTCTCTGTAGCAGGGCTGCCCAAGGAGGGAAGCATCACAGCGACTTCAACGAGGTCTTTGAATGCAGAAGGAGGAGGAGCATAGAGGAACTTGGAATCCCTCTTTTACGAGGGGGTTCATTAAGGAGGAAACTCCTGGAATATTGGCAGCTGAGGAGTTCTTGGTGTTGTTCTCTGACCTTAGTTGTTCGCTGACGACATTGCATTACCCAACTCAGTAACATTATCAGTGCTAGGAAGGAGTGAGGTTGGCTCCCTGTTTAGATACAGGCGGTGTTGGTAGGGGTATGGTTTCCTCCTTGGTTAACAGCCAAACAGCTCCCTAAATAGCTAAATGCAGATCGTCCTAACTGAGCCCAGAATTCCGGCCGTAAGTTGTTTGGTCGTAAGTCGAGGTATCAAGTGGCCAGACCTGATTTTTTGACCTTGTTTGTGGGGATTGCTAAGCCAGCATCGCTGGCTGAAGAATTCTGGGAGTCGAAGTCCTCCCTTCTTAAAGTTCCCAGGAATGAGAAGCACGGACGTAAAGCGTTGACGGATATTTGGCTGGGTAAAGTTGGCACTGCAAGAGTGCGCGGAGGAGAAGCCCCCTCCTTCCCCGAGAAGAGGAATGCCCAGGATTTGATCCGCAGGCTGCAGGGATTTTTTTTTTTGCGGGCGGGAAAGAAAAGACCGGCCCCGTCACCGTGAGTTTCCGTTTCCCTCCGTTCCCAAGCCTAAACTAAATTAGACAAGTGTACCGAGGGCGGTCACCAACGGCACCGATTTGGGACTTTTTCACCACTGGAACTCTGCGCTTCACGTTGTTCTCCTCTGCCCCCTCCTTTCTCACAGTTGTCGGAGTGAGTCGGTCTTTGCCAGCTGATGCCATCTCACCCTGGCCCAGGCAGGACGTCCAGGGGCACTCGGGGCTCCCCTTCCCACCCCCACCGGCCCTTTTGCAACCCATCGGACGGTGGCTTTCCCAAACGTTCCTGCAAAGGGGGGCATTTGGCTAAGGGCAGCGGGACAAGAATTGCCAGAACATTAGCACGCCGGCCGCTTTCCAGCACTGACCAGGCCTCTGACGGCCGGGTCATCAGTTGAACTGGATAGGCTCTGCTGTCTCGGGGGCGGGGGCTGTTGGTGGCAGGAGTGGGTTCGAAACTCCGACCTGCTCTCTTCGTGACCTACAAATCCATGCCCCACCCTCCCCTTCCTAGACATGCGGTCCTTCCATCCCAGCTGACATTTAGGGAGGGGGGCATCCTCCCAGCCCTCCGTCTTTCTCCCTTCTCTGCCCCCTCCTTTTCCTTTCTCTGCCTCGTTCTCTTCCCCTCGTTCCTCCGACGCCCAGCCCCTCTGGTTTAGAGAGCATGGTAAGTGCCCTATCAACATGTTAATCAAATTACTTAGGAGCTAAAATTGACGCTTTTCATTAATTATACAAGATTATTCTAATTGCAAATTCAAATTTATGCGCTTGGAACAGAAGGTGTTCAGTTGCGTTGCTGGGAATTTGCATGTTAAATGTGGAGCGTTGTGCATTAGGGATGCTAATGTATGCACATTGTCTTTATTTTTAACTCCCTGGGTTTATGTGCACCACTGCTACTTAAGGAGGTGAGCGAGTCCGACATGTGTTTATTATTATTTCCTTCTCTTGTCTTTTATTCCAAGGTACGGAGGGGAAGGCAGTGGGCACAGCAGCAGTGGGATGTATGTGTGTGCATGTGCCTGTGTGAAATTGCAGGTTCACTGTCAATCTTGCAGTGGGGGGGGTCTGCCTCCCTCTCCTCTCCCCTTCCTCACTTATGAATTTTTCCTCTTCCGTCCTGTTCCTTCCCTCTCTTGATTACCACCTGCAAAGACCTCAGGAACCCAACCCAACCGCAAGTCTAAACCAGCATTTCCTTGGGAATATTTCACTCCTGTGATGACCCCCCAGACGTGCCTTCCACTATTACTATTTTCCGTCCCTCGCAAAACCTGCCCGTCTTTTCCCTCCTGCCTTGTTTCTCTTTGAGTCGGATGGCGTGGGTCTCCAAAGAGGAAGGGCAGAAGGTCAGAGAGGCTGTGAGCGCTGGCGCACCATGCTCCCTTTTCAAGGGGGACCTGGCGCTAAATCCAAGTGCTCCACAAGAAGAGGAATGTCGAGACCAGCATTTCTCAGCCCGGGCAACTTTAAGATGTCTGGATTTCCTCTCCCAGAATTCCCCAGCCATCACGGGAAAGGGAATCCTGGGACTCGAAGTCCACAAATCTGAAAGTTTTGTGCAAAGTTAATCTGTTCTATACAAATGTACACAAATCTCCCAAAGACACCATTGACTGTTGAAGAAGCTATGCTGATATTCGTTTAGCAAGGCTTTATCGTTTTATCTTTTTTATCTTTATATTCTTCCAGTTTACCTGGAAAGATGTTTAGAAGAGCCCAGTCCTTGATTCCACCTTGGCTCCCTTTCTTGAAACTGTCATTAACTGATTACTGTTCTGATACGGAGACTCGTCGTAGGAACGAGATACCCATTTTGCTTTCTTTTAAGGGTAAAAAAAATCCGTTGACGTTTTAAAGAATCCTTAGGTGGATTCTTAAGAATCCTTAGGTGGATTAAAGCAGCTGATTACCGGTTTGACAGTCTTAGGTCAATGGTCCCCTGTGGGTAGATGCCTCCCTCTTTTCTTCAGACCCTCAGACTTCTTTCTTCAAAATCTAAGTCAAGTTTGTCTCCCGTGCTTGGGAGAGACCCAAAGAATTCCCCCTGTCTTCTCCGCAGCGTCCCTGCCCTAAGACTCTTCGGGGTAATTCCTCGCCCACCGATTTCCATCAAGGATGGCGTTTGGGTCAAGACCTGCCTTCTGCCAAGAGGCGACCTCAAGGGGAACAGGCTCAGCTTGGAGACACGGGTCTTGCAACCCGTTGCTCAGACCACCATGCACTACAATTCTTGCCCCTTGTGATGCGAGGTGGCTCGAATTAGGCCAGTGCTGACCCACAGGGGCTGGCCAGGGCCACACTGGGCCTCACTGTGGGCATCTGACTTGCGCAGGAACCGTTGGAGGGAGAGCCATCTTCCCACTAGCTCCTGCCTCTCTCCTCCTGCAGCCTGTGTGCAGCAGCTGCCCATTAATTATTGATGCTAGAATGACAGTTATAGGTCCCTGCACAAGCAGGCTAAATATTTCATCAGCCTCGAAGGCTGTTGGGGAACAGGGCGCACTTCCATCCCTCTCACTGGCAGCTTTGTCACTGACCCTGCCTTTCTGGCTCTGAGGCCCGCCTTTGTCCTTCTTTGGAGCCCACTTGGACCTCACGTGTTGCCGGTCCAGAGCTGAGTCTTCCAGCCAGAGCCCCCTGCAGACTCGGCCCACCTCCCCGGATCCGTCTGCTGTTAGAAGCTGGTTTGGGTTTTCCAGAGCCCCCCAAATCAGGATGAGCAGCGGTGTGCCCCCTAATAACTCAGCATATCTGAGAAGGCAACAGGGGCGACTGATCGCTGAGTTTCCCCGCGTTGGTTTTCATCCCATGCTCCCTATTTCCTTCCTCCACCACTGTGGGCCTCTCTCTTTCTGCCCTCCCTGCGGGCTCAGATATCTCCAGAGTGAGTATTCCTGATTGATCATTCATTGCAGCGATGGAGCCCATTAGTGCCTCCAAGACAGCCAAGGATCAGTTACCAATCAATACCCTTTTAGACAAACAAGGATGCATTTCAGAGCTGCCTTAAAGGGCCCACATCAAGATGGAGAGGGAGAGAAGTGAAAATTCAGAATTTTGATTTCAGGGCCGAGAGGCAGGTACGGCCAGGCAGCGGCTGTAAGCAAAACCGCTTTTGCTTCATAAAAGTTTCTAGTTCTCATGAGCTGAGTTTGGGGACAACTCACCTTCCATCTTAATTCTTCACAAAAATTGCCACTCAAAGACCTCCAGATAACCAATCGAGCTCTAAAGATTTTAAAGTTATCGGTATGTCTTATATCAGAAAAGAAGCAGGGTTGCAAATTAATAGATATGGAGTAATAAGCAGTTTTCCAAGGAAGTTATTCCTAGAATTCATCGGAAGCTTTTAGACCAAATTGGCTCTAACTAAGCTTCTTTGAAATTAGTGAAATTCAGCGTTGCTTGTCATTAAAAGAGCTTTCTGTAGTTACTGTGCATCATCCTCAAATCTCAAATGAAACAAACCATGTTTGTTACGCACTTAAAAAGAAGCCCTGCATTTCATTCTAAACAAGGGACAATTCTTTGAAATGCTATATAGGGCAAGCTTAATTCAGCTGAAGTTATCCACCTGATTCATTTCTCAAGCTGTTCGATCCTCTGCACAATAGGCTGCGTGTAGCCTTTCTGACAGGATCTCCGTCCTCCGATTTTTATCTTCACTTTCCTGTATGGAAACGGGTCAGGAGATCTAACTACTGTACTGCATGATTATTGGTTTAGCTGTAGCTTATGCGCAGGTTCTCCCAGCGGTGAA